>CBVK0102236962.1:0-14950 GCA_900067695.1 Picea abies
AACTTGGATCTGTATCTAAAAATAGCAATTCAAATTTAACTAAGCAACTTGATAACAAAGACTTAATGACTAGACTAGCATTCGAATTGTCTTCAATCTCAAAATTTGACATCTGTATTCTTCAGTTTTTGGAATCTGTGGTGTCATGAAACTTGGAAAAGGTACCTGTCTTGGTAGCTGTATTTCTTTGATTGTTCATAGTCGATGCTTTAGGAGATCAGTTTAGCATGTGGTTCTCAAAAACTACCACGAATCTCTGATGCAGAGTATTTTTCGATCAAGTTGTTAACCCTTTAATACTCTGGAGCCTCTTTAAATCCTGTGAAAAAATGACCTGCTCCATCCTTAGCTTTCAAAAATGATTTTTATGCTTTCACCAGCTAACTCCCCTAATGCTTCGTTGGTTAGCTAGTGAAAGCGTTGCCTTTCACCAGCTAACTGGTTGTAAAATTGCCCTATGTGCTGGTGAAAGCTCTGCCTTAGCCCAAAATGAACTTTCATCTCCAAAACTGTGGTTCCATCAAAAAATCAATGTGTCTCTGCTTTATCCCCTTGCATGTTCACAGCAACCTGTGCTAGCACTTGCAAATCTGGGTGTGACTTTTTCTTTTGCTTCAATTTTCTAATCTTCCTTTTAAGGCACTTTGCTAACCACCATAGACTGTTATATTCTTTGTTGATTTTTCTTTTCCTCTTCTTTTACTTGACACTTTCCCAAGCCAGATTTTCAAATGCAGCATTTGTTTCTGTGAAGTTATCAGATAGAGTCTTGTATCTTTCCTTTATTACTCTCTCGAAGACCTCCTACTGAGCGATCACTTCTTTGAGTTGCTTGATTTTCTGTGTTTTCTTCGACTTAGTGCTCTTTGATATTTCCCCTTCCTCGGTGTGAGTGAAGGTTTCACTATTATGTGCAAACTCAATGGAGTGTTTAGGACTCTTATTGGCAGGGCTCTCGTCTTCTTACTCTGTCTCTGAGTCTATGTATGGCAGGTTTAAGATGTTTGTTTTCCTTTCTGTAGGCTGCTCTGTAGTCGTTTCAAAATCCAATTTTTTCTTTGACCTGTGAGATTTCACACTAGAGATTCTATCTTCTGGGGGTCCTGGAAGGGTTCTCCTCTTCCTCGAGCTGCTTTGAGGAGTCAATTGCCTCTTTCCAGCTTTCTTTTGTTCATTCATGGGCTGAGTTTGAGTTTCAAAGCCCTCCCAAAAAAGAAAATGTTGCCAGGTCCTTTCCTTCTGTCTTAGCTCCTCCAATATTATCAATTTAATAAGGCCAAAGTGGCAAAGAGTGTTCTTCATACTTAGAGGTTCAGCTCTAATCTTTTTATAGACTTTAGTTAAGCTCTTGTGCAAGAAGAAAGGTAGATTTAGGAGAGTTTTCCCTGTAAAATGGTCTAAGATCTTGAAATGATATAACATCAGTTTATCGTACCTGCCTTATGAAGTTATGTAAAGTTGGATGCCCTTAAACAAATCCTGCCACTCATCTTATAAATGAGAAACTGGCATGCTCTTCTTCCATGCATTATTTCTGAACTCTTCCTTTAAATATGCTTTAAAATTTAGGTTCTTGGTGGTTGTCGTTTTGAACCAACTCTTGCCTAATCTTGGAAAACTGGTCGCTGCAATGATGGTAGCTTCATCCACAATAATTTCTAAAGACCCAACACAGGCTTATTTCCATCAAACGTTTTAGCAAATGCCTCTGTTGTTGATTGGTGACAACCATTCTGTAGCCTTTCAACATATTCTACACAACCTGCGTTTGAGAAATGTTTTTTCACTTCTGGATGAGCCTGGAGGAAGGATAGATTGTCCAATTCTTTTCTCAAAAAAGAACCACTGCATCTCCTTTCCATTTGCAATTCAAAACCCAAAATGATTTCACACACCAAACACTGCAATCTGTTGTTCGGGCCGAGGTCTTGCACTAGTGAAAACACTCAGCTCTATCTTTCAACATTAAAAACTTAGCATACATTTGGGGGTGATGCATGTTGGGGAAACAATGGGATGATTTTATGTCGCCAGCCAAGTAGTATTGCTCCTGCACCTGTGATGATGGATTCAAATTCTCCATTTCTAACACCACGATTGTGAAGCATGCATTACTAAAACGAGATCCGCTTTGCAATCCGATTTAGACGTGCAAACCCGAGTCTCCATCATTATCCACTTTCACCAGCGCATCATAATGATCACATGACGTGGGCTGAGCATGTCATTATTTGATTTTTTAAAATGTGGATAAAACACATGTGATCCCCGCTTTCACCAGCTAATGGCCCGTGAGAAGCACTCCTCGGCTATTGAAAATCACTGCTTTCACCAGCTAACTACCCGTGAGAAATGCTCCTTAGCTATCGAAAATCACCGCTTTCACTACCTAACCATCATCTTTAAAACACGCGTTAGCTGTTGAAAGAATTTTATGAAAATTTTAAAGAGAAGACCTTTATGGATCGTCTTATTTCTAAGACATAAATTAAAACCTAAGTTTTGCTACTGGAAAAACTCAAAACAAATTTGGAGAAAACTACCAATAGCTATGCTATCAACCACAAAATGCAACCATAGTGATTGATTCATTTTGGGAGCTAACATTTGGCTCCAACTAGGATGGACATCTCCCTATGAGGTGACCAAGAACCTAGCTAGACTCAGTAGACTTATTACAATTTAAAACAGAAATCTAAAAAAAAAAAAAGTTTTGCTAGTACCATTGGGCATGGAGTTATTCAAGTGGTAGAAACAAAGAAAACAGAACTGAAAAAGAATATGTACAAGTAGAACAGGGATTTTAAGAAAAATCCTTATGAAAAATAGGTCTTTAGAAAGCGCCAGTTGAAAGGGCCACCTACTACTTCCTCGCCTGAAAGATTTTGGAGAACAAAGGTATTGTTCTGCTGCACCGTTGTTATGACAAAAGGACCTGTCCAGAGAACCTCAAACTTTCCATGTTTCCCCTTCTCTTGCCTTGCTGCATCCCACTTTAAGACTAGTTCCCCTATTTTGAAGACATTTGATTTGACTTTCTTGTCGAATATCTCCTTGATTTTTTCTTGATGTAATTTTGTTCTTTCCAAAAGCTGCTCTCTATCTTGCTGTAGCTCTACAAAATTATGAATTCTTCGAGTCAAATCATTTGGTTCAGAATCAGTTTCTTGTAAAAACTTTGCAACCAGCAGCGCAAGTTGAACAGGAAATATGGCTTCAGTACCATATACCAACTTGAAAGGAGATGTACCAATTGATTTCTTACATGTAACCCTGTCAACCCACAAAGAAAACTTCAGCTTGGAATCCTAGCCTCTGGCATTTTGTTCAAGCAGCTTCTTTATAATTCTAACTAAACTCTTGTTTGATGACTCAGCTAGGCCATTCCCTTGCGGATAATAAGCAGTGGAATGTACCAGCTGAATTCCCATCTCTTCACATAATTTCACCAAGTGTTTATCTTTGAATGCAACAGTGTTATCAGTGACTATTCTCTTAGGGCAGCCAAATCTGGCAAATATGTTTTCTTGCAGAAAATTTATGATGACAGTATGATTGGAATTCCGGGTGGGAATAGCCTCAATCCACTTTGTAAAGTAATCGATGGCAACAAGGATCCACCGGTGCTGACCACTAGAAGGAGGGTGAATTTCACCTATGAAGTTCAGGCCCCATTGCTGGAAAGGACCTGTGACCACTATAGGTTTGAGGGGAAGAGATTTCAGTTGTTGTTTGCCTTCAAATATTTGACACTTGTCACGTGTTCTAACAAACTTGTACACATCTGAAAATAAGGATGGCCAGTAGTAACCAGATCTTAAGATTTTATGTGCAGTGAAAATAAGGATGGCCAGTAGTAACCAGATCTTAAGATTTTATGTGCAGTGGTTTTCCAATAGTGATGTCCCCCGCATTCACTATTATGGAATTCAATCATGACCTTAGCTGCTTCTTCTTGGTTTATGCACCTCAACAATAAACCTATTGGATTTTTCCAGAACAATAAGTTGCCATTGATGCAGAAATTTATGGCTTTGAGCTTTAAAGCCCTTCCTTGTTTTTTTGTCAAATCTGATGGGACTGATAAAGTTTGTAGAAAATGAATAATGTGACTGTACCATTTGCAATCATCTAGGTGAGCTAAGACCTGCATTTCCTCGCCTTTTTTATCCTTTGAAGACTAAACATTATCTTCATTAATACTTACCAAATTTATTTTGAGCAGCCTAAAATTTTCTTCTGCTAGAAGTTTGGCAAGGCCCTGACCCTTCACAAGTTTTGTTGGTTTAATTTCAACATCAAATTCAATCAACTTTGCTATCCACTTACTCCTTTTTCCAACTATGTCAGGTTGTAAAAGCACATCTTTAACTGAAATGGAGGGAACGAAAGCTATTAAATTTGCCTGAAGGATGTAAACTCTGAAAGCCTTCAATGACTTGATAAGTGCATATGCTTGTTTCTCCAACAATTCATACTTTACCTCTGTGTCCCTCAAGACCTTACTGAAGAAGGCAACTGGCTACTCCTGATCATTGGCATTTTTCTGCAAGAGTACTGCTGCAATTGTATCTCTTGAAGAAAATAAAAAAATGTAAAATACCTTGGAGAAATCGAGGCTGATCAAAACAGGGGTTGTTGTGATGGCTTCCTTGATGGCATTGAATGAGTGTTTGGCTGCTTCAGTCCATTTTACCTCAGAGTCCTTTCTTAACATAGCAGTAATATGCTTTGTGAGTTATGAAAAGTTTACTATAAACCTTCTGATAAAGTTTATAGTCCCAAGGAAAGACTGAATGTCCTTCTTTGATCTAGGAAGAGACAGATTTTTAATTGCT
Source organism: Picea abies (assembly GCA_900067695.1). NCBI lineage: Eukaryota > Viridiplantae > Streptophyta > Pinopsida > Pinales > Pinaceae > Picea > Picea abies. Next base: position 4,839 of record CBVK0102236962.1, read on the forward strand.
TCTACCCTTTTTGGATCAATTTTTACCCCATCAGTTGAAACAATATGTCCAAGTAATTTCCCTTCCTTAAGTGCAAAACTTGATTATTTTGGATTAAGAGAAATGCCATACCTTCGACATTTTAAAAATGTCCTTTTTAAGTGCTGCAAATGAAGTTCATGGTTGTTCGAGAAAATAGTGATATCATCGAGATATATCAGGACAAATTTATCTTTATCTGCAATGAAAGCAATATCCATCACCCTTTGGAATGTCGCTCCTGCATTCATCAATCCAAAGGGAATATTCTCGTACATAAACATACCCCATAGAGTAGTAAAAGCAGTATTTTCTTTATCGTCCGGATGGACAACAATCTGGTTGTATCTGGAAAACCCATCAATAAAATACATCACCTTTGATCCTGACACCTTTTGCAAAATATGCTCCATTTTAGGCAAAGGGTAGTTGTCCTTCCTAGAGCACTTATTCAAATTTCTGAAGTCGACGCAGAGTCTGATCTCCCCATTCTTCTTCCTGACCGGTATGAGATTCACAATCCATTCTGAATATCTGAAAGGAATGATGATGCGGGCATCCAATAGTTTTTTAATTTCCCTTTCCATTATAGGCAACAACAAAGGATTGAAGGATCTAAGATTCTGCCTGAATGGTTTGGTGTCTTTATTCAAGGGAATCTTATGCTGAATTACCTCTGTGTCAAAAGTCTTCAAGTCATCATATTGTCAAGTGAAGATGTCTGCAAACTCCTTTAGCAATTTTCCATAATCAACCCTTTGTTTTTCAGTCAAATGTGAGGCTAAGTTGACATATTTAGGATCTTGTTCGCTAGCTACATTATACTGCAAAACTTCTAAATCCTTTTCCCCATTTTCCAATTTGACAGCCACATCATTTTTATCGAAAAGCCTTTCCAAAGGGACCAAACCTTTAGGAATTCTGTTGGTAGACAGCTGGACTATTTCATGTGCTATGATTTTGCTTCTCAATTTTGGCTTCTCAATTTCATTATCATGTTCATCCTCTTGATCGATCTGCAGATCTGCAAACTCATCTATCACTGCAAGAAATCTAGTGAGTTCAACATCGTCTTCAAAAACCTTCCAAAATTTTACATTATCAGGGAGAGATGGCCTATATTTAATTTGAATTTCGTAATTCAATTTATGAGGCAGAGGGGGTATGAAAGCACAAGACGACATAGCTAATGAATCAACCAATTCATTCATTTCTCTAGGTACATATGAAATTTTAAAATCTGCAAAATCGTGAATTGCCCTCAACACTTCATCTCTGTATGCTTTCAGCCTGACATGCTTTGCTCGAAAGGACTTATTCACCTGCTAAATGATCAAATCTGCATCTCCAAACACCTGCAATTTTTAATCTTCATCTCTTTGGTTGCATTTAGCCCCAGAAGTAGTGCCTCATACTCAAAAATATTATTAGTCACTTTAAAATCAAGTTTAAAGGATAAATGAGAAGTTTTCTTAGAAGGGGAAATCAATACCACTCCTGCTCCTGCTGATTCTTTTGTGAAAGCACCGTCAAAAAACATGGTCCAAAGATCATCCTCTGTTGTTTCTGTGGGATGAACTGTGGGATTTCTGAGCAGTAATGCATCTGGTAATGAATCATCAATTTGAAAAATACAAGATCCCATACCTGTTTCGACAGAATAGATAGGATGATTGGATGGATTTTTTTTGTCACTGATTACATATGCCAATTGAGATTCCTTGTATAGCATTCTGTTCACCCCTCCAAAAACAGGGATAGTAGCATAGGAGAGATCCATTTGAAGAGTTCCACCTAGCCTCTTCATCCACAATCTTGATAGTAGACATCCAAATTTAGGAGGTATGTTAGCCACTACTATATCCATCACCATAGTCTTCATGGATGCTTGGGTTAAGGTTACAGCCAAATCCTTGATCATCCCATGAAATTTGAATTTTCAAGAATCAAAAGAGAAAAGATAATGATAAGACTTGGTGATCTCTAGCCCAAGCTCATCCATGACCACCTTTGGCATCAAATTGTGCGAAGCACCGGAGTCCAACAAACAGTTATGCAATGTCTTCTCATGAATATTTAGAGAGATGTAAAAGGGAGGACAACTTTCATCTCTGTCTTCTATCATTTGGCCTAGAGTAATGGTTGGATTTTCATCATATATGTTGAGGATATCAGCAGAAAGGGATATAGATTGGGGATCTAGAGTTTTGAGGATATCCTTTTTGAACATTTCATTTTTCATTAACTCGACTAGAGGAATAGGAATTTTAATTTTTTGTATTTCAGCCTCAAAATTGAACGAATATGGGACTTTATTAGAAGATTTATCAGAGACCTTTACCTGATTCGAAGGAGCTTCCTGATTGCTTTGTTGTTCAACAGGAGCCTGAATTTTTGGAGTTTGATGTTTAACAGGGGCATCAGTCTTTTTGGGAGGAGCTGATGCATCTTGTTGGGCAGTATTAGATTTTGATCAGAGGTTATATCTATTATTATCTTCTGTCGTGAAAATGCCATCATCAATAAGATTATCTTCTATCTGTTCAGTCATTAATGCTTCCTCATAGTCATGTTGTGTTAGATAAGATTTCCCTGTCTCTTCTCCAACACAATGAATGTTATCTTCTCCACCTTCTTGATATTCACCCTCATCTTTGTCCATCACAACATTTTGAAGAGGGACCTTTATTCTCTGATCTTCAGTAGGATTCTTTTCTCTTTGCAAGATCTGAGTTGGCTGATTATTTCTTCTGAAGTTATTGGGATTTTGATTTCGGTTCCTACCTGCAGAATCATAAGTGTCTCTTCCCTTCACAGGCTGCTTATTTTCAATCTTAAGCTTAGATAACTCAGAGGTTAGAGACTCTAGCATCTTGGCCATTTTATCAAATTTCAGAGCAACACTTGATGAAGATGAAGCCTCATTCCTTGGCCTTCTCCTATCAAAATCTCCTTTTCTCTTCTGGGAGGCTAGAATATTTGATTCCACCTCAAGGGAAGCATCTTGCATGAGAGATAATGTTGGTGACCTCTCTCAACAATAAATAGAAATCTGAGTCAAAAGCATCAGAATATGTGATCTTGGCAGAAGCATCTGAAGGTTTTATCTTTGCTGGTATTTTACCATACATCCGGTTAAATCTTTTAGTGAAATCAGAGACTGACTCACTATTTTGTTTCCTTAGGTTTCCGAATTCTGTGATATAGTAGACAAAATCTCTTCTATCACCCCAATGTTTTAAAAATGTCTCATCCAATTGCTCGATTCCAGCTATGGAACCAGCAAGGAGTTCTTTGAACCATTTCCTAGCATGGCCATCTAGGCTTTGGACAAAGACTCGTGTCCAAACATCTTCTTCTTCAATATTAAGGTTTTCAGCATAACTGTAGAAAGCCTCAATATGTTCTTCAGCAGACACATCGCCTTCGCCTGTAAATTTGGGCATATACTTCTGATAGTCTCCTGTTGGCATGGCTAATACTGGGTTTGGCAATATAAGTGGTGCATACCTAGCAGCTAGGATTTGTTGCATCTTTGTCAAAGGAGGTGGTGCAGCCATAACTATCAAGGGTGAGAAAGGTGGTGGTTTCTTTTTCGAGTCTTCAACACTGGAGGAATGTGAAAGAGGTTAATCTTCTAATGGGAAAGAGGTTTGATAAGAGGCTCTGTAAAAATTTTCAAGTTGTCCAGCTAAATTTTCTTCACCTTTAGTAGATAGCTCTTGGAGGAGATGTTCAACAGCAAAGAGGCTAGTATAAATTTTCAAATGATCTTCTTGTTGCTAAGAATGAAAAGACTCAAGGGAAGAAGAATTGTGGCTTCTTTCTAAAGTCTTGGATGTTTTTTCAATCAAATTTAAATCTATCAATTTATCATCATTAGTATTTTCCTTTTGATCAAAAGGAGTTTGTTCTTCTACAGTATTTACAACTGTTTTTTCATCAATTCTCTTTGAAAAGAACTCAAATTGTTCTGTAGTAGATTTTCCAGAACTAAAAGAGGACCACCTTCTGTATTTGATCTTGAAGTTTAACCCTGAATTGTCTTTCCCTTTCTCGGAATTAGTTCTGGATTGGACACTGGTGTGATAGGTGATTCTTGAGGATTCTCCCTAGTATTGATCCTCCTAGGAGCCAGGATGAACTTGTGGAGTCGCCAGATAGATAATTACAACCAACTAAAAATGTCTAATATTTTTCTATCATCAAAGATCAGCTCTGTGTCGTATCTCAGGAAAGCAGAACTTGAATTTCGTCTCCCCAGCAACGACGCCAATTTGTTATCACTCCAAGAAACTCCTTAGGGTTGTAGGCTAAGGATGCTTGGTAACTTAAAAATAATGTGTAGGTATGCTTGGAACAATGGGGTCTTTAATGATCAATGTAATAGAAAACTCATCATACATCTAAAGAGACAGTGCTTTCAGGAAACAATAATCAGATCAAGTAATTTGAAAGGAGGGGATGAAGAACACTAATCTTGATTGCCAAGTACAACTGAATGTAGGGATTAATACAAGATAGAAAGAGAATCCTTCACTTCAAATCTATGAGCTCAATAAAGAGATAACAGTCTTCATAAGCTAAGATAAACTGAAATGAAGTACAAAAAAGGAAACATGGATATTTCTTATATTGAAAACGAAAGGAGACTGCAATTTTATTATATCATAAGAGTCTATACAGTAGCACAAAAATGTATCCCATTTTGAACCCTTGTCTCTTAGAAAAGATAGGTATTTATAGCCTTTTACAATCAATTTTTAAGATCCTAAAAACTTGGATCTGTATCTAAAAATAGCAATTCAAATTTAACTAAGAAACTTGATAACAAAGACTTAATGACTAGACTAGCATTCGAATTGTCTTCAATCTCAAAATTTGACATCTGTATTCTTCAGTTTATGGAATCTGTGGTGTAATGAAACCTTGCAAAGGCACCTGTCTTGGCAGCTGGATTTATTTGGTTGTTCATATTCAATGCTTTAGGAGATCAGTTTAGCATGTGGTTCTAAAAAACTCCCACGAATCTTTGAAGCAGAGTATTTTTCGATCAAGTTTTTAACCCTTTAATACTCTGGAGCCTCTTTAAATCCTGTGAAAAATTACCTTCTCCATCCTTAGCTTTCAAAAATGATTTTTCTTCTTTCACCAGCTAACTCGCCTAATGCTTTGCTGGTTAGCTGGTGAAAGCGATGCCTTTCACCAACTAACTGGTTGTAAAATTGCCCTGTGCGCTGGCGAAAGCTCTGCCTTAGCCCAAAATGAACTTTCACCTCCAAAACTGTGGTTCCATCAAAAACTCAATGTGTCTCTACTTTATCCCCTTGCATGTTCACAGCAACCTGTGCTAGCACTTGCAAATCTGGGTGTGACTTTTGCTTTTGCTTCAATTTTCTAATCTTCCTTTTAAGTTGCTTTTCTAACCACCATAGACTGTTATAGTCTTTGGTGATTTTCCTTTTCCTCTTCTTTTCCTTGACACTTTTCCGAGCTAGATTTTCAAATGCAGCATTTGTTTCTACGAAGTTATCAGACAGAGTCTTGTATCTTTCCTTTATTACTCTCTCTAAGACCTCCTGCTGAGCGATCACTTCTTTGAGCTGCTTGATTTTCTGTGTTTTCTTCGACTTAGTGCTCTTTGATGTTTCCCCTTCCTCGGTGTGAGTGAAGGTTTCACAATTCTGTGCTTTGGCTTTGAGTCTGTGTATGGCAGGTTTAAGATGTTTTTTTTCCTTTCTGTAGGCTGCTCTGTAGTCGTTTCAAAATCCATTTTTTTCTTTGACCTGTGAGATTTCACACCAGAGATTCTATCTTCTAGGGATCCTAGAAGGGTTATCCTCTTCCTCGAACTGATTTGAGGAGTCAATTTCCTCTTTCCAGCTTTCCTCTATTCATTCATGGGCTGAGTTTGAGTTTCAAAGCCCTCCCAAAAAAGAAAATGTTGCAGGGTCCTTTCCTTTTGTCTTAGCTCCTCCAGGATTATCAATTTATAAGGCCAAAGTGAAAAAGAGTGTTCTTCATACTTAGAGGTTCATCTCTAATCTTTTTACAGACTTTAGTTAAGCTCTTGTCTAAGAAGAAAGGTAGATTTAGGAGAGTTTTCCCTGTAAAATGGTCTAAGAGCTTGAAATGATATAACATCAGTTTGTCGTACCTTCCTTCTGAAGTTATGTAGAGTTGGATGCCCTTAAACAAATCTTGTCACTCATCTTCTAAATGATAAACTGGCATGCTCTTCTTCCATGCATTATTTTTGAACTCTTCCTTTAAATATGACCTGAAATTTAGGTTCTTGGTGGCTGTCGTTTTGAACCAGCTTTGGCGTGATCTTGGAAAACTGGTCACTACAATGATGGTATCTTCATCCACAATAATTCCTAAAGACCCAACACAGGCTTTATTTCCATCAAACGTTTTAGCAAATGCCTCTGTTGTTGATTGGTGACAACCATTCTCTAGCCTTTCAACATATTCTATACAGCCTGTGTTTGAGAAATGTTTTTTCACTTCTGGATGCGCCGGTAGGAAGGACAGACTGCCCAATTATTTTCTCAACAAAGAACCACTGTGTCTCCTTGCCATTACAATTCAAAACCTGAAACAATTTCACACACCAAACACTACAATCTGTTGTTCGGGCCGAGGCCTTGCGCTGGTGAAAACACTCAGCTCTATCTTTCAACATTAAAAACTTAGCATACATTTGGGGGTGATGCGTGTTGGGGAAATGATGGGCTGATTTGATGTCGCCAACCAAGTAGTACTACTCCTGCACTTGTGATGATGGATTCAAATTCTCCATTTCCAATTCCACGATTGTGAAGCATGCATTACTGAAACGAGATCTGCTTTGTAATCCAATTTAGACGTGCAAACCTTAGTCGCCATCATTTTCCACTTTCACCAACGCATCATAATGATCACATGACGTGGGTTGAGTGTGTCATCATTTGATTTTTTAAAACGTGGATAAAACACACGTGATCCCTACTTTCACCAGCTAATGGCCCGTGAGAAGCGCTCCTTGACTGTTGAAAATCACCGCTTTCACCAGCTAACAACTCGTGAGAAATGCTCCTTAGCTGTTGAAAATCACCGCTTTCACCAGCTAACCATCATCTTTAAAACACGCGTTAGCTGTAGAAAGCATTTTATGAAAATTTTAAAGAGAAGACCTTTATGGATCGTCTTATTTCTAAGACATAAATTAAAACCTAAGTTTTGTTATTGGAAAAACTCAAAACAAATTTGGAGAAAACTACCAATAGCTATTCTATCAACCACATAATCCAACCATAGTGACTGATTCATTTTGGGAGCTAACAACATATATATGTACTTAGAAGTAATGAAAAATTACAATGTTTTCATTTTACTTACCATCTCACCCAAAGGGTGAGTCGATTGTTTTTTCCCCAAGATTTTCTTATGTTCAACCACTTATTGAGAGATGAAATTGAAGCTGATATTCATTTCTTCTTCGGTGGCTATACTGTTGAACGTAACCCACTACATTGCATAATACGATGGTTTTTACTTATTGGCCGCAATTAAAAAAAAAAGTATGATGATATGAATAGTATGGTAAAATTATCTGATACTTACAATTCAAGCTTTTAATATTAGGTAACCACCTTGGCCAAGTTTGTGCTACCCATTTTTATCTAGTATTTCCTTGGTGGATTTCTATGTGTCTAGTATCCTACAAAAATTTTCAAATATATAATTAGAAAGCAATTGTTTTTATATAGATCAACTAAAGAAAGTTTGGTATATTCAATTCAAAATATCATTTACCTTCCAGGTCCAGGTGGTGTCTTCCCTTCATGTCTCTATGCAATCACCTTTGCATCCTCTAGTATATTCTTCCATTCCCTCTGAGGAATCGTGACATGATGATCATACTTAGGATTTTTTACCAATTGACTCCTATATTCATCTTTGACATATTTCAAAAATGTACTTTCCTTCGAGGTGATATATTGTTTGTTGAAATAATCACGAAACATGCCAACCAAATGGTTAATAAGTTTGTCTTTCAATTTGTTTTTATGGGAATTCCATCATGTGCGAATGGTGGGCCCAAAAATCTCTAAGGCCTTGTCATGCAAGGTCCTGTAAAAAATGTTGTATGCTGCAAAAAGATATGATAATTAGTTTAAAATAATTTGAAAGATGCAAGTTTCAATATTTAAATAATAAGAATTAACTAATGTTGGATTACTGAGAGGGGGGGTGAATCAGTAATCGATAAATTTAATCCTTTTTAACCATATAATCTAAGTGTTATATCAATGTAGCATTATCATCCAATAACTATAGAGTAAATAAGCAATGAACAAATGAACAATCATACACATACACAGTACACCATTGTTTTACGTGGAAACCCAAAGCGGGAGAAAACCACATAATTCTTTTTCTTATATGTCTTGAAGACCTTTGTTTTCCAGTTGCAACTGAAAGGAGGCTCCAACCCCCTAGTTTCTCAGGCTACAGCCTGAGGGAATCTCCAACTCCCCAATTCTCTGGCTACAACTAGAAGGAGGCTACAACCCACTAAGTTCTCCAGCTATAACCACCTGTCCTTGCCTCATCCAACTGCCCTGACGTTTAAGTAGAATGATGGAACCACTATCACACTATCACTGTGAGATTTACCATTGTACAACTGTATCAACTTGTACCACTGACCTGTATCCAACCTGTACAATTGTCTTGTAATCAATATTTACCTGAATTGAACATGTATCAACAAAAATACAGCAGGTATGTGACCTGTAGTGTTGCAGCACGTGTATGTACGTGCCTTATCTATTATGAAACCCATGTATGTACACAACCAAACTATTATGTAGCATGTGTATGCCTTCTGAAAAACTAGGGTTTCCTTTCTCTTGAAAACTTATGACCCTCTGTAAATTCTTTCACATAGATCTGTAACCTGTCACTATATCCATACTGTAACTATACCCTGTGCATGCATCCTCATACATAACCTTTACCCAAAGCATATATATCTCTCTCTATTCATGTGCCATATAGGTGTGTGTAATCATGAATAAGTATAATAACCGTCACATGATATAGTCATCAAAACCTTTTTGATATCTAGCCTCTCAATACATCAACCACTTCACAAATACAAGCTCTCAACCATGTACCACAAAAACCATTATCCATATGCCAAGAAATACAATATTTTCCTCAACAAGAAGTGTCAATGATAAATATACCAACACTGTATTTTTGTAGATCTGACTTATGCAAAATATCCCATGCAACCACTAGTCTCTCTAGGGAGAATCCTCAAATCTCCATAACCATTTCTCATGCATACGTCAAAATACAACTATTCATAGAAATAAGACATACCTTTTGAATCAATGGATAGATCTGATGTATCTGAGCAATGTAGACCATCCGGGAAGCTTGATCCCAGAATTTAGAACCTCTACATCTTCATCTTCTCAAGTTTCATGGATTTACCAACATGTACGCACCCTATACACTGTCAGCCCATGTACGCCTCAGTATATACGCACCCTATACACAGTCAACCCACATACACCTCTGAAAATAGGGTTTTTTAGTATTCACTATAATTCCGAGAATTTCACCGTCAACCCTTCGTACTACCTCAGAATTTCACAACTTCAGATGTATCAATGAGTACTTGCAATAATCCTCACACAACAAAATATATTCAATGTGTTAAATGTAGAAATTTCAATACAAATTAAGTATTTCCTGCGATTCTCCTGATCTAACAATTATACGCCACTGTTAAATACATAATCACTTCTACTAATATTCTTGTGGAAAATTAAACCACGACCACAAGGTGAAATATCAAGAACACATAACACATAAGTTTTTTCGGGAAAGCGTAAAGCTAAAAACCCCACTATCATATATTATGTATATCAAGGATCATGAAACAATCTCATACAAAACTCTAATACAAGAGCTCTCAATACAATACAATCGTCTCACAATGTCATACAAAAATCAACAAATACATGTGCCAATTCTCTGTCTCCAGACAACCTGCCTCCTCTACGCAATCCCTGCAAGTGGACAAGTTGTCG
>CBVK0102236992.1:0-11132 GCA_900067695.1 Picea abies
TTCCCCATGTCAAAGATTGGTGGGAAACTTCCTGTGAGAAAAAGGAAACAGAGGAACCCTCATTATTTACAATCGCGTCCACCTAGGAATCCTTCAAGGATGATATTAAGGAAAAATACTACCCTATCAGAAGTTATGATGACTTTTATACCAAATGGACCACACCACGACAAGAAAGAGACCAAGCAGTGCCAGATTTCACAAATATCTTCCATACCCTGCGCATTGAGATGGGTATCAAAGATTTAGAGTGACATCTAGTGCTCAAGTATCATGGTACTCTGCATAGATACATCCATACCGAAATGGAATTTTTGGACATCTCTTTCTTGGGCGTGGCCTATTGATATGCTGTCAAAATCAAGAAGAAGCTCAAAAAAAAGATGTGGCAATTTGGTCCTAGGAACCCCTCGCAGCAAAAACTAGGAAAGGGCAGCCCCAACCTACAGAACAAAGGATAGAGAAAATATGGACAGTATCAGGAAAACCAGTCCAAGCCACAAGCAAAGAAGGACGCTGGAAAGACAAAGAAGGATACCTGGAAGTGGTGCAACTTCCATAAGATCCCTTCGCATAACACTGTTGATTGCCACTCAAAGATATCGCTGGTGGCCGAAGTGAAATACTCTGAATTAGATGTGGGTTCTGACTCTAAGTCGGAACCAAAAAAGGAAATATGGATCATTAACGTGGAACCCAATGCCATTGTTTCTACGAGAAATCTCTAGCCTGTTGAACCAGATGAGCCTAAAGAAGGCCAACGCCTTTTTCGTTCATAGATGTGGGTAAAAGGAGCCCCGTTGTGCTTCATCATTGACAGCAATAGCCAGAAGAAACTCATCTCAGCAGAGGTCATCAAGTAGCTGGCCCTGCCGACAATGCCACACCTGCAACCCTACACCATTGGTTGGCTCCGCCAAGGAAGAGATCTCCGCCTCAACCAACAGTCTTGACTATCGTACAACATCAAGCCCTTCAAAGATGAGGTATTGTGTGATGTGTCTCCTCTCAAATTTTGTAATGTTATTTTGGGCCAACCTTATTTATGGAAATGTTGTGTCGTATATGAGTCTAGGCCTCAAATTTTTATTATTACTTTGAATAGGAAATTGTACAAGATACCTGAGGCAGTCCCTCCTAGAGTTATTTTCTTGATCTCTTCCAAGCAATGCAGGAAGGTCATCTCTCAGACCAAAAAATATGTCTTCTCTGTGATTCTCTCTCAGAGTAAGAAAAAGATCCCATCCACATCCAGGGCCTCCGTTTCCTATCTCTCCACACAACATAAGAAATTGGATAAGGTCATGGAAGAATACTCAGATATAGTCTCCTCTCCTACTGGGGTACCTCTGCACTGCCAGGTCAAGCATCCCATTGATCTGACCCCAGACACATTGCTACACAATGGGTCGGTCTACCACCGCTCTCTGTTATAAAATGAGGAGATCAAGAGGAAGATACAAGAACTTCTCCACAAGGGGCACATTTGTCCAAGCTCATCCCCTTGTGGGAGCCCAAATGTACTAGTGTAGAAGAAAGACGGGACCTGGAGACTCTACATTGATTAATGGGCCCTGAATAAAATCACAATCTGGAACCGGTACCTAATTCCTCGAATCAACGACCTCCTTGATCAACTCATGGGGGAAAAATACTTCAATAAGATTGATTTGAAGTATGGCTACCACCAGGTCCCAATAGAACATATGGAAGATCGCCTTCAAGTTAAAATAAAGTCTTTTTGAATGGTTGGTCATGCCTTTTGTTTTGACAATTGCTCCAACAAATTTTATGAGGATGATGGATGATATCCTGCTACCTTTAACCATTACTTTTGTAGTGGTGTATCCAGATGAAATCCTAATCTACAACAATATTTGGGTGGAACACTTGCAACATATTCAACAGGTTTTGCACACCGTGCGACAACACAAACTATATGAAAACTTAGAAAAATGCTCCTTTGGCATGGACAGGTTTCATCACTTAGGCTACATCGTTGATCAACATGGTGTACATGTGGATCCAACCAATATCCAGGTCATCCATGACTAACCATCCCCAACCACAGTCATGGAGCTTCAGATTTTCTTGGGCCTCAAAAATTTATATCACAGGTTCGTGTTGGGATTCTCTCATATTGCATGGGCCCTTAGCCAAGTAACTAGGGGTGGTGGTAAGGAAAAAATTGTGTGGGGCCTGTCCCAACAAGAAGCCTTCGATGACTTGAGGAATTGTTTGTGCTCATCCCCAGTGCTTTCATTACCAGACCTGTAACAACCCTTTGAGATAGAGACAGATGCTTCAAATTATGTTGTGTCACCCATTCTCACTCAACATGGCCACCCCATGGTGTATCATAGTGAGACACTATCAGATGATTTCTGTAAGTACCCTAATTATGATAAAGAAATGTACTCCATTGTTCAATTCTTCCTCCTGTGGAGACATTACATTATGGGGAAAGAGACATTCATCCACACTGATCACAAACCACTACAGTTCATGCAGACCCAAGGCAAATTGCAGAATGACCACCATCANNCCCAAGGCAAATTGCAGAATGACCACCATCAGAAGTGGTCCACATACTTACAGCATTTCCACCTCAACATCAAGTATAAAACATGAATTCCTATGAGGCTAAGGTAAATTTTGATGAATATGTTATTCTATTGTTGTTGAAGTTGAGGAAGAGCTATAGGTCTGTAATATTTTGTATCAGGTCAACTACAGGATAAGAGGTATGCTTATGTGTTGTTTTTTATGCTTATGCTTATGTTTTTATGGTACATTCTTGAGGCATGTCATGGTAGTGATTATGCATGGTACACATTGGTAATGGTATGATACATTGTTATAGGAACATCTTGGATACTTGTCATATGGTTTGTTGTATGGTATATGAGTGATATGGAACATGTTCGATGGTATCTCTTGGTACATGGTTTATGGATGTTGGCACATGTTTGAGGCACATCTTTGGTGCATGTTATGAGACATATTATTGGTACATGGTTGATGTACACGGTTGATGTACTTGGTATGAAACATGGTTGATGCATGGTATGGTATAGGTTGATGTACATGGTTGACGTATAGTTATGGTACATGTTCTAGTTGATGGTTGATGTACATGGTTTGGTGATTCTTTTGGTATCCATGTGAGTGGATATGGGTACATTTGGTTGATGATGGTATATCAGTGACATAGATAGTGATAGGTTGGACGATTGGTTGATAATCAGTGATCGGTTGATGTGATAGTGGTAGTCACAATTTGATGTGACAGTGACAGTGACAGGTTGGTTGATGTATTGGTGACATTGGTAGTGATAGTGTCAGTGGTAGTGATAGTGAGTCTACGGTTATATTTTTGGGTGGAAAGCTGGGGAAAGGAAAGGTGGTTGTTGTTGGAACACATATATTTTTCAAATACTCCAGATATTAAAGGATTGGAAGATGCCTACCTTTTAAACAACAAAATTCTAATGATAAACCTCAAACATAGGATTTTGGGGTTTCGCAGATCTAATAGTCCAACATGTCGAAGCTCTCAATGCCCTGACATGCGAAATAACGAAGTTGGGATAAGCTTAATCATGATCATCAAAGAATTAAAAAGTGATTATCACTAATTTAATACATTGTGCCTTCACGAGTCGAGAGTCACGCCTCGAGCAAACTTTGAATGTCCCGATATGCAAAGTTGTGGCAGCGACATAAGATAAACCTGATTAATTACACGACTAAATATAATTAACAATAATTACTTTTTATCGCGACTTCATGATTCGACAGTTTTTTCTTGAACAACAACTTATAACCCCGATACTCGAAGTCGTGAAATTTCCAAACTAATCAAAATTAATTAAAAAATTAAGCCTGATTAAAGTTAATTAATCGAATCACAATTTCACAAATTTAGGGTTCATATATTGATACTAAGAGTAAAATCACACGAGACTACGAATTCTGAAAAAATATTAAGGACTAATCACGATTAATTAAAGGTTTAATATGGATTAATTAATATCTTAAACAACCTTTTACCTTGTAAAACTTACGGTCGAAAATTAAATACTTCTACGATTCTCCCAAGTCACGAAGTATCAAGAATTTATGGAATTTATAAGCGGATTAGAGAAATGATTGGAAATAAGATCTTTCTTTATCTCCAAATATTTCTATTAAAAGAATTAAACATTGTGTTAGCAAGGACCCGTGCAGACTAGAGTGCTCAATGTGAAAGGATTTCTGTCATTAGTTGAATCGTGCAGACTAGAGTGCTCAATGTGAAAGGATTTCTGTCATTAGTTGAATTTCATTCTAGTTTTCACAGAGTCAGATTAATGAGATAACCATTGTTTGTGTTTTCATCCTCTATGATAGGAAATATAATTTAGAGATTCTATATCCTGGGTCCATGGAAAGTGCCCAAAACAACTGGTGAAAGTTTGGGCCAGAGTTCAAATATTCTTTCTGATACCTCACCTAGAAACATCGACATAGTTAAAACATGGACACATGTTTTCAACACATTGCAATAAGAGCTGGTAAAATTCTGAGACGATTCAAGTGACAATGAAAAAGAAGACTTGTATATCAAATACAAGGTTGTTTCTCAGTCGGAGATGCACGAGGTTGCAACAAGGTCGTGGCTCTTTCCCTATTATGATATGATCGAATGGGCACTGGATCATGTAGATGTCCCAACTAGAACAATATTCAATTCTCAGAAGGTGTTTTTTGGGAAATTTTGACTAGAGCATCTACAGGCGATGTACAAACTGTATCCCATACCAAAATTTACTTACAATGTCAAATTCTTAGAGGTATTCAAAACGAAAGAATGTGAGCAATTTGGAAAAATCTTATCCGGCTTGATCAAGGATTGGTGCTCACGCCCTGAAAAGTTCAGAGCTAATTCTAATGGTATATACACAATCTCATCTTTATAGCCACAATTCATGTATATAGCGATGATGGTGTGACGAATTTATGGGAAAGAGAATACTGCACATTTCTTTCTCCCATGGCTATCGCTTATCCACACAGTAGCACAGGGATACTCTTTTGATTGGGTCAAAATGTTGTCAGACAGTCTGACCAGTCAAATTATAGAATATTGGACACAAAAGGCGAGTGGGAAAGTAGCTTCATTTTTCATGTGTGCTGGACGCCATTTTCTTCATGACACCTTTTCCATTAATGATTTGGAGCTAGACTCCAAATAACGTATAGCCTATTCACGTGTACCACTCAAAACTCCAGGAAGATAAAGCCACAAAATTCTTCTATGAGATTTTCAACTGGGTAATGGTACCAATGCATGTCATTATCTTCAGCCACCCACCTCCCAGAATTTCAGATAAAATCATGGAAAACTTAGGCAGCATGGAATACTAGTACATAGAAGAATAGTTCTCTTATATTAGGGTTTTTGGTTGTTTTTTCCCCCCATATTCCATGCCGCTATTCTTACCAAACAGGATAGTATGTTGCGAGGTTTCCAGGAAAATAACACTCGGCATAATCAACAAAGAACTCAAATGAGTTCAGAAAAAGGTATGGCCATCTTTTCCCCTACACATTGGTACATTTTATTTATTGGATTTCGGCCATTCCAAAGTGGAGGCCACGACCTTAGAAGAAATGAAACTAGTAGACATTGAATTCAAGAAGCACGACCCTCATAAGGTCATGGGTAACCACATGGAAAGTTGTGTTCTAAAAATATACGAGCACACAGATTCTCCTAATGAAGAGATTTTTCTAGGAGCAAGATCCTACTCAGAAGTCTTAAGTCGGGTTCGAGCTCTGTCACTCAAAGGGATGATTGAATTTTACAAATTTCAGGAACATCGGAGAAGTAGCCTCCCCAAATTTTTACACAACAAAGTCTCAACACTGCCAGGTATACAACAAACAGAAGCCAAAGGTTCAACAGACACAAACCCTGGAAAACAAGAAACTCAGGGGAACACAGAGGAAACTAAGATCTCAAACCAGAAAATCGAGATCCCAATCCAAGAAGAAAGACCCCCCGAGACAGATACACCAGGTAAACATGTCAAAGATCAAACAAAGATACCCTCAAAAGGGGTAGGAGACACACCATTGTCTACATCAAATGAACCGGTCACAGGCGCTACCATGAAACAAACATCCACAGAAATCGGAAGTCCCATTCCATTCATCACACCCTTACAATATACCAAGGGGAACCCTGACAGGTCAAGGATCAAACAAAGATACCCTCAAAAGGGGTAGGAGACACACCCTTGTCTACGTCAAATGAACCGGTCACAGACGCTACCATGAAACAAACATCCATAGAAATCCCTAGTCCCATTCCATTCATCACACCCTTACAATATACCAAGGGGAACCCTGATGCAGGAACAATATTCAAAGAATATCTAACACCTATCTTTGTAGAAGAGTTACCTACTCGTGATTTCTTTTTTAGCAAGAAAAGGAAATACATGGTGAAGCGAGAAATGCACCAAAGGGTGGGTCTAGCAGCCAAAAGCTACAGAGTATTAACTAATGGAGAAGCCTTAGAAGAGGTAGAATTCACTGAAGAGGTAGCAGGAACATTGGGGGATTATGCAACAACCAACCAATAGTTAGTCGGGACCTTGAAGGAACGGTTGAAACAAAAAGACATGTTAATTAGAAAATTACAGACTTAGATAGAAGTTGTAGATACGAATGTCAGGAGTGAGGCATGCAAAGACCTTGAACAAAATAGAGGAGCTGACCAATGGGAAATCGAACAACTCAAACCCAATATTGAGCAAATGCACCAGTTGGCTCAAATAAGTAAAACACAGGTCAATCAACAAGAGGAGTTAATAAAATAGTTGTAATCCAAATTAAATTCTACTGAAAGCCAGGTCATAGATATAATGGTATTCCAAAATCAAGCCATATAAATACGAAAGAAGATAGAAGCAGATCAACAGGGTCTACTTTCTAAAGTAGAAATAATTCAAAATCATTTTCAGATGATAGATCAAGCGTTAAATAATATAACCTTAAGAGAAAGAGGAGCTAAGGCAGCTCGAGGTGTCTTCCAAGAGGCTATTATATCGTCAGTGAAAGAGGAAATAGTCATCGCTTCCATATTATCGATTCCAGAGCAAAGCAGAGGTAACATCCTGCTAAATGCATGGGAGCACAATATAACAAAAACAGAAAAATGGCTAAAGAGGTGAGAGATTCTTGTGAAGAAACATTTGGCTTGCTAAATAAAAAATTGTTAGATCTTGATAAGGAAAGTAGCTCTGGGATGTTGGGTAAAATCAACATAGCCAAACATCTGCTAGATATTAAGGAAAATGTGGAACGAGACCAAGTTGAGCTCTCTCAGATAAGACAGGTCGACATTGCTCAAATAGATAAATGGTTAATAAAACCAAATCTACAACTATCATCTATCATTATAGTATATGGGAAAATAGGAGAAAGATTGCCGCAACTGGAAAATAAGTGTTACATTTTCGAGGCAAATGACCAAATAGAACCTTCCAAGTTGATAACTCAGTTAGTATAAAGGTGTATCAAATGTATTGAATAGGGGAAATGGAACACTTCTGGAGGCCAGTAATATAATTGCTCATACTACCTTATTTTGGAGCTAGGATACAAAGAAAGGAGAATGTCCTACCAACAGGAGACAAAGAAAGGAAAATGCCCGACCAACATGAGAGAAGACAAGGGATAATGAAGTGAAGCATTTCATATTCTCATTTATAACCGGAACCTTTAGAATGATAGAATTTTAAATGCTTAAATCTTGTATAAATATACATTTTGAGAAAGGACCAAAGGGATGCTTTTTGTCGATTGTAAAGGATAACACTCTCTTTATTGAGAATTAATACAAATGAAGACCAAGATTCTACATTTCATCTATTCTGAGTTATGTTTTCTTTTTTCCTTCCATATTACAACATACTTTCATATAAATTTCTTTGATGAATGTTTAAATCACAATTTAGTAAAACATCTACTGTGGTTATATTTCACTTAGTAGTGTGATAACAAACATATTTTCCTCTATCTTTATTGTTAGCAAATAAAATACATGTATGTTACTTAGATACTATATTTTATACTTCATTGAAGGTTACATTTCACTTTCTTCTTCTATTACAAAGTAAGATTCCTCAGTAATTGATGGCTTGCTTTGATTAGCATATTTATGTTTTCTTTCAATTCATTCAATATTTCAAATTTAACTCAAATGTGAGAAACAACCTCTGAGTTGTTACAATATTAATTTGATTTAAATAAAATTTTCTCTTATAATTTTGGTGGTAAGAGGTGAACATTGAAACCTTTCCTCATTTCCTGATGCCTGACATTAAACTTGAAGCCTTAGTATAAACTCAGAAACAAAATGTTTTTGGCATCGTTGCCAGGGACAAAGAAACAAAGTTATTTTTCCCTGGGAGAACGACATTTGTAAGTTTCTCTCTTTGATAGTGAACAAATATTGAATAAATCATAAAGGATAAGTTTTTATTATTCACTTGGCAACTCCACAATTAAATAAGCTGGCATCCAGTTGAAGGAATACCAGACAAAACCCAGATGATAAGCAGACCACGCCTTTTTTTGACCCCATAAAAATACTAAAACCAAGAGGATTCCTTAAGCAATATACTACAGTTTACCAACCTAAATACACAAAGTCTAAGGCTAATATTCCACTTGAACCATTAAATCTGAAAGAGGTTTCCACCCAAATATTTTTCGGAGAAACGTCGGCTAACAGAACTGAAGATGAAACCATAAACCCTAAATTAGTTTTCACTAAAATTAAAAATGAAGCTTATTCAACTACCTCTGTGTAAGTGAAGGTAAGAAACCTATAGTAAAGACCACTTCGATTGATATCCCATCATCTCTTGAGCTAAATTTCCCAACCTCACAAATTCTCGAAGAATATATCATACACTCGGATTCAACTTCTACAGGTTCTCCCATTTACATATCTTGCAAATCAGAAGAACCGAGTCCCCGTATCTCATTCTTGATATTCGCAGATATTCTTGGTCTCGAGCATGAAGAGTGTATTCACGGTTGTTTGTTCAAACTTTCGAAGGACAGGTGAGAACCTGGTTTTGAGGTTTGACCGCAGGTTCGATAGGATCCTATGATGAGTTAGAAAGCTATTTTCTCAAACAATGGGGTGAGAGAAAGGATCACCTATATTACTTAAATGAGTTTGGATCTTTAAGGAAGAAAAAATTAGAAACTGCTATTGAATTCATTCAAATATTTAATAAATTATATAACAAGATCTCAGTTGAAGTTAAACCTTCCCAGCCTGCAGCTAAGGTAACTTTTGTAGGAGATTTCGAACCCGATTTCACACTATTATTGAGAGAAAGGAGAGCTGTCAAACTTACTCGAATGGAAGATGATGTCGTAGAGATTGAGTCAAATATGATGGCTTCTGGAAAATTAAAAGCGAAGGTGGAAATGGGAAATAAAGAGACTAAATAATTTAGTTAACAAGAAGGAACTTCCAGAGCTGAGAGGTCCACAGATGATAAGATGGATGATATGGAAAAGATAATCAAAGAACTATCAAATAAAATTTCAAATATGGAACTAGATCGATCTAAAGCAGAGTAATTCATTAGGAGAGAATTCAGGAGGAACCCTAATCCTCAAATACAATAAATACAGATTAAAAGTGAAGATCAAAAAGTTCAGACTCCTTTGAAAAACGAAAATTTTTATAGGAGGAAATGAAATGCAAGAATTTGAGGATTTAGAAGACGATATGAATAATCTCAGTGATGATTGCCAGCAACGTCATTTGACTAAACAAGATTATGATAGGTCTTTAAATATGGAACATCGATATAATCTGGATGGAAACATAAATAATACAGAAGATTTTGCTTGCCAGGGGATCGTCGATACTACAATGGTCGAGCTCCAACATAAGTATAATCTAAGGCCTAAAACTAAAAACGTAGCAACTACTCAACCAAATACAATCCCGCTGACAGGAAAAGTATATGAGCCAGCTCAAAAAGAGACTGAAATACAAAACACCAAAATAAAAGGAGTTGAGATCCAAACAAGGAAAACTAAGACAGCTAAAACATAGACAACAGAAAAAAAAACAGCTGAAAATAAAGCAATGTAAACCAATAAATCAGAAAAGAAGAAGACCGAAGTCCCAATAAGAGAAATCGATAAGATTATAGGAGGTTACAGCCTAGAAAATGAGATTAACAAAATCAAGATACCGATACCTTTGGTTGAACTAGCAAAGAACCCTGTTTACCGAAAGAAAATCACCAAAATGATAAATTTTTCAGATGTGGAAAGTTAGGCTGACGTTATAAATTTGGAAGATGATAAGACTCATATAATTTTTGGTCATCATTTTGAAGGTGCTAGAGATACCGTTTCTCCTTTCTACATTACACTAAATGTGCATGATTGTCTGCTACATAATTGCATGTTGGATTCTAGAGCCTCACATAACGTGATGCCCAAGGATATTATGGATAGACTTGGTCTCGAAATTACCAGGCCATACGGAGACCTGTATTCATTTGACTTGAGAAAATTTAAATGCATGGGCATGATCAAAGACTTAGTGGTTAATCTTGCACATATTCCAGTAAAAAGTGTTATGATGGATGTAATTATTGTTGATATACCTCTGAAGTATGGTTTGCTATTATCCAGGACTTGGGGTGCTAATATTGGAGGGTCCCTTCAGCTAGACATGACCTATGCCACGATTCCCATCTTTGGTGGATAGTTCACTTGATTATATCAGGAAACACGACTGGAATATACAGTAAGTGATCCATATAATCCTAATAATTACCCTGTTTATGTCATTGATAAAGATCTAGGAAATTGTATTTTATCAATTGATGATGATGTGGATGAATGTACAGAAGAAAATTGTACAGAGAAAAATAAAACAGATAAATAAATGAAAGTGTATATAGTACTGGAATTTGGAAAATGTATTTCGATGGTGCTTCGTCATGTGAAGGAGCAAGCGCAGGGGTACATTTTGTAGCACCTGGAGATAGGGATGATTTTAAGGATGGAAATTTATTTTAAAATGTTGAAACCTT
>CBVK0102237008.1:0-11826 GCA_900067695.1 Picea abies
CATTGAATGACCTCCACTATTATCACTATGGGCCCTCTGGGGCCCCCCCACTACATCTCTAGCTACCTTACACTAACCCTGACCATGAAAGTTCCATTTATTTCTATGTGGGTTGACTTTATCATCCATAAGGCATAGGCTAGCTCTGAATTGCATCTCAAAAAGGAATTTGTACTCTTGTCACATAGTCAGTATTAGGTGCTCCAAATGTCAGTTGGTTGTTTCCATGGGAAAATATTTATCGACCACTAATGGATGACCTCAATTCCAATGGATATATTGAGATCCTATATAACAAAGATGTCATGGGAATTAACGTAATTGAATTCGGGTGAAGCAGCAGCAAGAACAAGGCTCAAAATTTTATTAACTAGCACAGTCATAATTTATGACTGATAAACGTCGAAAGGCTATAATAGCTAATGTAAAATCGTGGTCTCCACCAGGGGATGCACATGTAGAGGAATGCATTTCTATGTCTTCGGCCTCGAGCTTGATATTTATGGAAACCCAAAAAGACGAAGACGGAGAAGACGAGAGCTTGATATCTCTTCGGAGCTTGATATCGCGTCTGTAATCTGGGTTGGGGATGAAATGCTCCACGAAATCACCCACTTCCCTCCCTCCCATAGATAGGAAAGCTAGTTAGTCCACGGTTCCGTATTTGTTGCGCTCTAGGTGGTTGTAAATCCTTAGAATGGTTCATTGACAGACACCACATGGGTTCTTTCTATAGCTTCGAACCACCTTTCTTTAGCGCTTCAACTTTGAGCTTTTGCCCAGAGCCAGCCCAGGTGTTGCTACAGCCAGTCTAGGTGTTGTTGCTCCAATCTATAAGACACATTGCTAATGCAGAAAATGAAACGCTCAGTTGGGTTGGCCATCCAATATGAAACGTATGGACAGTTAATAATCTAAATGTGGTAATACCAAAGATTAATTATTTGAACGTGGCAATCATATGGTGCTACAGTAATTTATCAATATGATTAGGTAAATGTTAAAAAGTAAACACGTTAACTGATGCATTAAAAAATAGAAGAAAGTTATGAAGAGTAAATCACATTCATTGATTTGGGAGGACTACTAAGTTATGAAGAGTAAATCACATTCATTGATTTGGGAGGACTACTAAGAATATGTCAGCATCTTCAATTGTTAGCCATCAGATTAGAATTTTAAATTAAAAGATGATTAATTATGTCCATCTCCAATAATATACACCTTTCGACGTAATTATGTGTCACAATATAGATGCTGCAGCAATAAATGAAAGGTGAGCAGAATCATTTGATGTGAACTACAAGGGATTTGGAAAGCGCTTAGGAGAAGACCAAACTGGTGTATTTCGGGATATCATTTTATTCTCTGTAAATGTAAAAACAAGTTGTTTCACACAATTTGCAAAACACTCCTCAAATTTTCTGCGGGATCAGGCAACCCAATCTTCAAATGCCACACATCTCTCAAACACCAGATACTCAAGAATACGATCCAGAAGACTTTGAAACTGAGAATGACCTCTTGGGCAACAATTCCACCAAAGATTGTTGCCATGGGATTTATCACTGCATGGGAACCATTGCAAAAGGTCTTAATACATGTTCATTAATAGTGTCTAATTTCTGGTCACCCGATGTTTCATTAATAGATATTGCCAAAGAAACTAATTCGGTAGCATCTTCCTTTGACAGAGCAGCAAGAAAACCCCCAAACTCACACACAAATTTATCCAGAGCATGAAATGACAAGTCTAACAATGGAAGGCGATAAAACTTTGAAGTATCACTGCTAATAGACGCCACTATACCAGTGTGATGTTCTTCACCGTTTACATCATATACATTGAACTCAGGGCCAAAGTCACAAACACACTTCCAAATAGTCCACAAACATCTGACTTAATGAAAGTTATTGATGGCTTGCGCTTATGAAAGTAATCATCAAAGTCAATCGTTTTTTCGAGACGTAGTCCTAAGAACATTACTACCTGGAATGAGAAACATCTTGTTTAAATATCTTAGTAGTCCATGTAGAAAGCTCAGCGGAAGTGTTTAGCTCTCGCAATTTTCCAACAGAGGCAAGTGCTCGATCAACTTGTCTATATTGTGAGCATGTATTAATTAAGGAACCAACGGTGACATGATCAGGCTTTAATTTCTTTGATCCCATGACTCCATAGACACCAAATACCTTATCCACTTATCCAGCTCTTTGAGTACAAAATTTATCGTAGGTCTGAGATTTCCCTGTCGATAGTTTTAATGCCAAATGGCCATTCATCACCTGCAATAGGCAGAAGAAACTTTTGGGTATCTGGTATAGATTTGCATCATCATATTTAGTGAAGAATTCTTTCTTCAGTTAGTTATTGTTAAAGGAAAGACCACAAAGATCAGGGGCACACCCTTTCCACTTGAAGCACAGACTAGCATTCCACGCCTACCAGTCATTAACCTCCTTTAATATTCTTGTTTGCGCTGAGGGAATAATCCCACATGGGCAACACATCAATATACATGGTAAATGTATATACGCCAACGTCAAAAAACGAAATCAATGCCTACAGCATACTGACCCATCGACTCCTTTTTCGTGGCTTGGCCTTGGTCCTTACTTTGACTTGCCTGTTAGCTTGATCTTGTTGCCGAGAGCTTAAGATTGACTAACAAAGCCAAAATTGGCTTTAAAACAATATTTTTTTAATAAAATCGCTAATACCCTGCATAGAGAGTCCAGACCCAAAATTGACTTCTAAAAGTCAATTCTATTTGCCAAATTTAGAAGATTTTTTTTTGAAATTGTCGTTCATGAAGTTGACGCTGCATAAAATCGCTAATACCCTGCATAGAGAGTCCAGACCCAAAATTGACTTCTAAAAGTCAATTCTATTTCCCAAATTTTGAAGATTTTTTTTTGAAATTGTCGTTGATGAAGTTGGCGCTGCGAAATTTCTTAACTCATTGGTGCTGCAAAATGACCAAATTTTCTGCTTCAAATTTCTGTGCTAACACAATCCAACACATTGAGCTTTCTTATATTCATCTTCTCTAAGTCTATTGATATTAGTGGTTTATGATTCTCCCATGTGTGTTATCTCACATGCTCTCCGAACTTATCATCAACTATTTCTTTGACTGTTGTACAAGTTGGTTACAGATTTCTTCTTGGGCTTCATTTCTACATTGATCAATATTTCTAATTGGGCATGCATTGAGAGTCCAGACCCAAAATTGACTTTTAAAAGTCAATTCTATTCGCCAAATTTTGAAGATTTTTTTTTTGAAATTGTCGTTGATGAAGTTGGCGCTGCGAAATCTCCTAACTCATTTGTGCTGCGAAATAACCAAATTTTCTACTTCAAATTTCTGTGCTAACACAATCCAACACATAGAGCTTCCTTATATTCATCTTCTCTAAGTCTATTGATATTAGTGGTTTATGATTCTCCTATGTGTGTTATCTCACATGCTCTCCGAACCTATCATCAACTATTTCTTTGACTGTTGTACAAGTTGGTCTTAGATTTCTTCTTGGGCTTCATTTCTTCATTGATCAATATTTGTAATTGGGCATTTTGGGATAGTCTTTAATTTCTTGTCACCGACATCTTTATATTTCAGTTCTCCATCTGTTCCCTCATCAATGTAATGTTGGTACATATTTATTTGGAAAGTGTTATAGTACTTTCTTTATTGTCACAAACACAAAATCTATAAGAACCTCTTTGACTACCCTATTTCCAGTGAATTCAGATCTTCTGCAATAAGATTTTGTTGGATGTGAAGCTTTCTATATTGATAATCCCATTTCAAAATGTTTTCACATGTACTACAAATATGCCATAATGTTGTACATAAAATTCCTTCATCATTACCAAAAACACTACCAGTGAATGTGCTTCCTCAACATTCAATGTTGTTTGTCGGCCTACAATTCCTGCATGTTTATCCTTCCATCATATCCATATCACTGCAATAAGGAAGAACAATGCAATCTTTCCATGGATGGTTTTGATTTATTCAAGGATACCATATGATCATTCTAGCTATCATCAATTCTAATTTGTTGTACATCATTTACATTTCAACAAGATGATATCAGTTGCAATATGTGCTTTCTTCATTGCTCAACCATAGTATTATATTCCATGGTGGAATCATACTTGTGAATGACAACCATTTTAGATTCTTTCTAGAAGTCTATTTCTAGCAACCTTGTACAGGGCCAGTCCAAAATTTGGAGAAGGAACTTCTTATCCTAATATGATTGCAATGGTGATGTTGTTAAACTTGTGGAAGTCTTGTTCCAATATCCTTATCTTTGAGCGCTTCAACTTCATACTGCATCATCGCCTTTTCATACATTTGTGTCTTGGAAGCCTTCTTATTTTTCTCTAATTTTTTCATATTCCACTTTTCATTTCAATCGAAACAAATTATGGAACTCATACCTCCATGGATTATCCTTAGGCTTGATGGCTTCTTTACTTTGTTGATAAACTTTGGATGCTTGAGGGCTCTCTTTGTCATTTTCTTTTGAGATTTTTGAACTTGTTGCAATCATTGTATTTTTTATTTTATCAATATTATTCTCCCGTCATTTAGGACTAGATCCTTTTCCTTTACAACAAATTCACTTTCAACTTCATGGCCTTGTCCTACATGTCCCATCCTTTGTCAGAAGTGTGTCATTGTCTCTAGAAATATCATCTTCTTCTACCTCTCTTGTCAATTTCTCCTCATATGTATTTTCAGGATGTTGATTTATTGCCTTGGTCTGATTGACATCAAGAGAAACAACCCTATCTATGTATGAAACCATTTTCTTGGTCACACACTTTGGTCCACTAGTTATGTGACCTGAGTATCCATTTTGTGCTAGAGGTGCAGTGCACACCAGCATGGATGAATTTTCTTCTTGTAGTTGTTTCGTCTTCCATAATTTTGTGTATTTTTTCTATAAAATTCTATCATTTTTCTTTTATAGTCGCATGCTATGTGTCCATAATTATTGCATTTGCAACATTCAAATTTCTAGTGTAGGGGAGAAAATGGATTGTAATTTCTATCAATATTCCCATGAAAACCTTTGTTATTGGCGTTCACAAGGTAATCATTGTAACTGTTGTGAGATATATTACTTTTATTTCTCATATAATCATTTTTTTTATAAGATTTACAATCTATTTCCTTATGACCAAAATTTTTGCAAGAAAAACAATAATCAAGACAAATATTTTGATACCTAGTTTTGAAGGATATTATTGAAGGAAAAACTCTTCTAAACTCGTTCTTATCTTTCTTGAGTGAAAAATCATTCTTTCATTGGTCATAAATTCGTTCCTTCTTGTTTTCTTCACTGCAATTGGAACTTTTAAGAACATTTACATATATTTCAATATTATCCTCTATTTTCTTTCTTGTGATTTGGGGATTGCATGATTTTCAAGGGTATTTTGATTGCTATCATAACCAAGACCTATAGTGATAAATGGTGACCTTTGAAAAATGAGAATATTATCTAGAATTGAAGTACTCTTTTCAAATTTTGAGTTTGTATTCAACTAGGTTACTGTCTTTTCTAATTCTTTTCTTAGAGAAGTAATTTCGACTTCATATCTCTCACAATGTTATTCCCTTTCTACTGGTTATTTTTTCATCAATTCATGCATTGCTTATTCTTCTTTAATTATTTTTTCTTTTTCCTCAAGGATTTGTAATATTTTATCCTTCAGTAATAGGTTCTCTCTTCTAAACTTCATGATTTAATCTAGATCACAAATAAGGTCTCCTTCAAGATCCACTTGTACTTCAATATCAAGATTGTCTTCTTCTATTAAATCTATGATTTTATTTTCTAGTTCATCAGTTTGTGTTTCTGGGACCATGGGGAGAATCTCTTATGTTTCACTATCACTATCACAATAAGAACTATTGTCCTTATTGGTATACATATTCTTCTTTTGTCTGTAGTACTTCCTTTTCTTTTCAATCTTGCCCTTTTTGTAGTTGTTGAAACTGTAATCTTCTTCTTCAATTCTATTTTTTGTATAAGGGAATTTAGCAGCAAAGTTTCCTACTTCTCCACAGTCAAAGAATTTAAAGGGATGATTACCTTTGCATTTTCCTCATCCTCTCTTAATTTCATCTTTATCACAAATACGTTCTCCTTCAAGATCATCTTCCTCATCTGTTTCACATTTTTCTTCTCTTTCTATATCTAACTTTTGATTATCATTACATTCTTGATCAACAAGATTAGTTTCCATGGTTATGAGGAGAGATGCCTTTGTGTAAATATTTTTTAGCTTGTACAAAATATCATTAGTTGATGTACATTGTCCCACTTTGGATTTTTCTGAATCTAATATGCCACTCAAGATGGCATGCATTGTTTTTGTATTGTTTTCGCTTGACTCCTTTTCAGTTGCATCTATTGGTGGGGTTTTGGGGGGTCTGTAACCAATGAAAATTGATTGCTAGATATCATACCCAATGCCTGCAGATATGATTTCATTCTTATGCTCTATAATACATAGTTTGTTCCATTGAAAAATTTAGATTAGTGGAAACCATCCTAACAATCCATGTGTGCTACAAATATTCCTTCTAGTGATCAACTTGTTTTGAAGGAAGCTACTTTGATACCAATTATTGGCACATTTACTTATACTGAGAGGGGGGGAAATGAATCATTATATGATTTTTTTTCATTTTCTTACAATATTTATCCATTTATTACTCTACCAACTATATGCAGTTAATGATAAATATATACAACCATACAATCCATAGTACACATAGATTTAACATGGAAACCAAAATGTGAGAAAATAAATAAAAAAATGAAATTTATAATATTATCTAGGCACCAACCTACATGAGACATCAATCTCCTCAACTTATCACCAACTCAAAAATCCATGTAGGCACCAACCTATAACTACAATATTTGCAGGCACCAACCTGTTGGAGACACCAATCCCCTTAGCTAAGCACCAACTAATAAATATGTAGGCACCAACTTATTGGAGACACCAATCTCCTTAAATTGTCTCCTCGATTAAATCACATCCATTGATCTCATTCCCCAGATATCAGGACCACTAAGATATCGGGCTACTGGGATACCAGGCCTCAAACTATGCGGTTTTAGCTTTTCACCCTGATCCAGTATACAAGAAATACTAGGCCCACTAGCCCACTTGTCTACTGGGCCACCGAGCCCTCAACACTACAATCTTATTCCTTCAACTCCATGCGAGTACTCCAATCTAGTCTCATCCATTGATCAATGGATGATCACAATTCACCCAAGTGTAGGTTTCACTGTCCTGCTCACTGGGTCACCGGGCCACCATCCCATCGACCGACCAAGCCTTTAAATTTTTTACTTCACACCTTTTCTATGATCTGGTATGCAACCTAGTGATCGGCCCATTGGGCTCACCATCCTACCAGAACACTAGTACCCCATCCCACTGGGAATTTTACTCCTTGTTGGTATTCCAAACTTTTGATATCTAATATACTAGTATGTTGACATGATATCCACGCAGACACTTTCCATGTGTACTAAATGATGTGGCATTGATGTGGCCATGACATAATCACTTGCTCAAAATCTTGTTCGTACACCATGTTGACTCGACACTAGTACATGACCTGACAAGTGGCACTGACATGGCTTCTTTCATGGCTCTATCATGGATTCTTCGTGGCTATTGGGGTAGCACTGATGTGGCATCATCACTGGTCCACTGGTTCATTGGGTTCTTTGGAATTCAATGTTGCACTTTCACTATGATCTTTCGATCTAGTATGGAACCATGTCTTCCATGTTCTGTCCACCAGGTCACTGGGTGATTGACTCACTAGGTCTACTGAGGAACCGAGCCTTCAACTCTACACTGGAACTCATCTACCTCGATCCAGTTATGGAACCTTTTCTACAGAACCTTGTTTTGACGGAATCGATCACCTTGCACCATGTGTATATTCTCATCACCAAACTACTGGGATATCAGGCAATAGACCCACTGTCCCCTAGAAGTTCAACAATGTGCTAGCACTATGATTTCTCCTGATCCGGTATTGAATCTTTTCCATACTCAAAGTTTCATCTATTGGGTCAGTATTCCCCTAGAAATTCAACAATGTTCACTCAAGCTTTCACTTTGATATCTGATATGACAATATTGGACTACCGGAGCACCGAGCTATCAAGTCACCAAGGTATGGCCCATTGGGCCACAAAAACTTTAACATTGTTCTCTTGCATGATATTTGATATACATTGGGCCCAAAAATATAAAATTTAATGCTCTGCATACGTTTCATTATCTCTTTCATTCACATTCAAACTATGTGATACCGCCTTTTCATTAAAAACCCATTGAAATCAATTTTCCTTGTGCATGTGGGATTAATCATTGTCGCCATTTAATTTTTTCTGGTTAACCATGACCTCTCTTACCAAGTTCATTCTTTCTCATCCCTTCAACACATGCCTGAGCTTCCTCTACACCATCGGATTTAAAAATACTATAATCACTTAGCCACAAAACATTTCATCTTCTCGATCTCTTGCCTCTATTTGCAAGGTCATTTCATCCATCTTCAGATTGATTATTCATAATAATCCATAATCTTATATTAAAATGAAAAAACATTCTCTTCTTTCTCTATCTCATTCAATTTTTAGTATGGATGCTTCTAGTCTTAGTAGTCTCCCCCTATCTTTTGACATCAATGAAAACAAATTGTCAACAAAATATGACCTTCAAATCAAGCCACCAAAATTTGTGAGAGGACAAGATCTGTGTAAGTTAGTGGCTAATTCAAAAGACACCAACTGAGTGATCAAGATGATTGGGATAACGAATTAGATGTAAGAAATGATATTTTGTACATACCAACACCTACCTTTTCATGGTATAATGATATCAAATATTTAATGACTCGTGGTACTTATCCTCAATCCTTAGAATCCAACAAAAGAAGAAATTTAAGGTTAAAATAAACTAAATACTAGCTCATTGATGGAGTGTTGTTTATAAAGAACTATGATAATGTTTTTCTAAGATGTCTTGAAAATCCTATTGTAGATAAGGTATTGGTTGAACTACATGATGGACCAGCTAAAAGATATTTTGGTGGAGAAAAAACTACTCACAAAATTCTTAGGCCTGACTACTTTTGGACTACCTTATTCAAAGATGCTTATTCATATTCTAGAAAATGTAATCTCTATCAAACATATTTAGGGATATAAAAGTAACCTAGTTTTCCATTGCATCTAGTTGAAGTTGAAGATCCATTTTTCAAATAACGGGTATGAGATATTATCAGGGAAATCAATCCCAATTCTACACAGCTTCACAAATATATTCTCATTGCAACAAATTATTTTACTCAGTGGTCTGAAGCCATTCTTCTCAAGAAAGTTAATGAAGATCAAGTTATCTCTTTCCTTAATCAATTCATAATTTCTTATTTTGGCATTCCCAACTCCTTAGTTTTCGATAATGCATCATATCTTTCATCTCTCAAAGTAACCCATTTTTCTTTTGAGAAAGGAATCATAGTTAAATATTGTGTAAACTATTATCCTTGGGGAAATGATTTAGCATAATCAACAAATAAAAATTAAATTTGAAACCTTAAAAGTATTATTCATGAATATCAGATAAATTGGCATAAACAAAATTATAATGCATTGTGGGTAGACAAAGTAACACCTAAGAAATCATTAGGGAATTCACCTTATTTTCTTGTTTACGAAAATAATCTATTTTTCCTCCCAATGTCTTTCTTCCTGCTTTACAATTAGCTAATTCTGTTCAATATGAATCATGTCCCAAAATGCAAATGAGAATTGATGCTTTAACGAAGTTATAAGAAGAATGTGAAAAAATCAAAAATAAATTTCATGAACATCAAACAATAATCAAACGATGGTTCGATAAACATTCAACGGATAAAAGATATTTTCAAATTAGAGATCTAGTCCTAAAATGGGACAAATCTCATGAATAAAAAGGAAAACACACGAAGTTTCAACATATTTTGTTAGGAGCATTTATTATTGTTAAAAAACTTGGCTCGTCAACATATGTTTTACAAACATTAGACAGTGAGATTGAAATCCTCCCCGTGAATGACCAAATTCTAAAAAAATATTTTTCCTAGTCATTAAGAAATGACTATTTATAAATATTGTACATTTCTTTCATTTATTGTTTTATTTTGGTATTATAATTTGCTTCATTATGCTGATACATTGGAAGGTGTGTCTCAGTTACTAATGTGAAAGGGTATTCCTATTTTTCACCAAATTATCGGGTATAAATAGTAACTTGAAGTCATAGAGGAAATACTTGTTATATGAGATAATCGTAAAATTCATTTTAAATAAAACAATATCTAATATTTCTATAAGAGCTTCATACACTTCATAATATAAAATTGACATTAGTGATAGTTGGAAGTGGAAGAAAATCTTTAGGCTTAGTTTTTATACATGAGAATTTTTCCAATTAAAATAACTCTGATATCACTCCACTTCCATCGCACTCATTACACACACACACACACACACACACACACACACACACACACATATTAAGAGTGTAAATTTTGAAATGGAAGGTTGAAAAACACAATTGCAAGTCTGGGAGGTACAATTAAACCCGTCGAGGCTATGAATACTTGTTGGTAGCGAAGCAATACTTGCATGGTAATAAGGTATCTTCATCGGGGCTATGGACACTTGTAGGAAACGAGGCAATGATGGGTTCAAGAGAGATGAGGAACATATTTGCACAAAATTTGGTTTGTATAAAGACTTAGGCCTTCGATTTGATTTCATAACTGATTGAAAACTTATTTTCTCACTTCAAATAATAAACTCCATCTTTTTATTTATCTATTAAAAATCTTATGAAAGAACAAAGTAATGATGATGAATAAATCATTTTCAAACATCAAGTATTGTACTCCTAAACTAATAAGTAAAAATGGACAAGATCCCTATACTTCTGATAACAATGACACCTTTTTCTACCAATGTTTCTCCATGTGTTGTGACTGATACAACCACCATCCATTATTTAAAATTATCTAATAAGGATAATGAGTCCCTTTCAAAAAATTTGGCTTACCATTATATTTTCAATTGGTTTCTTGATTGTTAATCAATTTGAATTTTTAGATTAGGTTTAATACAAATAAATTTATAGTTTTCAAAAGGTTAATAGTACATAATACGGAAATGTGCGCAAGTTATGTTGAAAACAATGCTTAATTTACTTCAAAATTGATGAGTGTGTCAGACAATTGGCTTAGGTTGATGTATTATTGGTTTTCATTGATGTCAACTATTGGAGAGTGATATTTTAGATTGATTTCAACCCTTAGTGATTGATGTCTACCCTTGGAGAAAGTCTGATAGCGAATTTCGGTAGCAAAAAGGTTTGGTTAATGGAACCAAGGTTGTTTCATGTATAATGGTATGAGTTTTAATATATTTTAAGGTACGACTATTCTATATGGATAGTACACATCATTCCATTTTTGGTGGTATGTGGAACATCACATAACTCCCCAGGTTTAGAGAGTTATGGCCATGAGAAGTTGGAGAACCCAGGTTTGGGTAATGGACCCAAGTTTGTTTTATGGATAATGGTATGGGTTTTGATATATTTGAAGGTAATACTATTCTATATGGATGGCACATGTCATTCCATTTCTGTTGGTATGTGGAACGTCACATAACTCCTCACGGTTTGAGAGTTATGGCCTTATGAAGTTGGAGGACCCTCTT
>CBVK0102237017.1:0-13467 GCA_900067695.1 Picea abies
ACCTAGTTGTATGTTTTCCACAATACCTTCTTTAATGGATATGTCAACAGTAATCGTGTGAGAGATATTTCCCAAATTCCCCTCAGAGATGGTATACTGAGTGAGTATTGGAGATTGGGGGGAGTCGACGATATTGCTAGAAAATATAGAGGAAATGTCTTTCTTGATTTCATCCAAACAGGAAAGAAAGGATGAACGATGGTGGTTGTCATCCCATGGTACCTCCTCTATACTAAGCATTTCCATAATAGATTCATCTGATGGAAAACTTTGTAGGATGTAATCGAAAGTAAAGGATAGGGAATCTAACCAAGATGATAATGAATATGTAGTAGACACCATCAGATGTTGGTCATACAGTGAAGGAGAGGGAGACTAAATGGTGTCGTATTCGGCCTCTACAGGACTAAGTGGCATAGTATCACCTAGTGTATCAAATTCTAAGGGACTAGGCACAATTCATAGATCAGATGATTCGAAGGATTGATGTGGCATAGTCGAAATCATATTAACCATTGCAATGTGTTGTGTAGTGGGAGGAAGAGGTGTAGGGAAAGTACCCATGAGCGAAGAGTCTTTCAAGAGACCTACCCCAACACTTTCATAAGTAATTTTTGAATCTCCCAGAAAAGAAATGTTGTTGGTCGTTTGAGTGCGAGCTTAGGGGTGTAGTAATCTAATTGATCGATGGTCACAGTTTTACCTTGATGAGGGAATTGGACACATCGAAAAACTGATGAAGTGACGATAGTCATAGCATAGAACCAACTTCTCCCTAGAAATAAGTTATAGTCAAGGGGAGCATCGACTACTTCAACATCTACGGAAATAGTTTTGCCTCCCAATTGATCGTCTAAGGATTGTAATAATCCATGAGGATGGAAACCTCTTCCATCGAATGCTCTTAACATGATGGGATATTGATTAAGACCAAATGATTTAAGGCCTTTCTAGCAAGACAAATACATGACACATGTGGATGCCCCCTCATCCAAGATCATGTGATGAATATGTTGATTATGGACAACAACATTGATGAAAGAAAGTTGGTGAGAGAGTCGTGATTTAAAATTATCCAAGTTGAACATGATATTATTGGATGACTCGATATCTATAGCTCTGATGGCTGCCAAGAGAGTCCTATGTTGGCTAGGGAAGTGTTGTAGAACTTCGACAGCTGACATAGCGCAAGGTGCTTGGGCCAAATCTTTAACAATATTATATTTTTGAGAAGCACGTGAATTAGGATTAAAGGTCGACTTTCGAATTGTGCTCTTGGGTGGGTGTAGAATAGAATCAAAGCTTGGTTTATCAATCTGGAGTGGTCCAGATGGAGGAGTAACTGTAGTGGACAGTGGATCTGGTATAGTGTTAGTCGTTACTTTTTCCTTATCAGGTTTAGCTAGTGGTGTGTCATATGTTGTAGTACGAGTGGTCAAATCTATTCCATTAAACATGTAAATGTGTTCACTCAATGAAGCTTCCTCGTTAGGAGGATGATTCGGGTTACCTCATGTTGGAGGTGAAGGATTTTGTGCAACCAGTGACTACTACTGTGGAAAAGGATGTGTCAATACAGTGGGTTGAGAATTTCCTTTAAAAAATTTAGCAACTCTGTCTCGATGGGGACAATCTCGTGTGTAGTGATCTTCACCACAAATGAGACATAGAAATTTTGATTTGAGCTACGGTTGGTTCTCAGTAGCAAGTGGTTGTGCTTGTGTTTTTTCATTTTCGTTTTGATTATTGTTTTTTTTAGGTTTATTCTTAGTTTTATTTTTCCCCTCCCATTGTTGTGGAGAAGCATATTGAATTGCATTCACCTCAGATACTTGAGTCGGGGTAGAGCTTGATGAGAGTGAAGTTGATATGGTAGTGGGGGCAGTTATTGAACGATGTGTTGTGTTGGTCGACTGTGAATTGGACTGGGTTTTGATGAAACTGATAACTTCATCTGCATGAGCGGTGGAGAATGGTTTTGATGGGTCGGTTGATGGACAGGGAGTGTTTGGAATCAATTCATACAAAGTACCGTATTGGGAATAAACCAAGTCCATATACTGGGCACGAGAAATGGCTTCCTCTTTTGTAACAACACCACCCATGGCTACGTCACGAGAAATAGGAGGTAAAAGAGATTTGGTGAACCATTCAACCAATAATTGGTCATGAATGGTTGCTTTGATCAACCATCATCATCGTCTCCATTCATGAATATGATCAGAAATATGTATGGATTTGGTCTAATGTAGGGAGCTCAATAGTTTTGTGTTGGTACCGTAGCAGATAGGTAAATGGAACTGAGTGAGAAAAGCAATGGCAAGTGAACTAAAATCTTGAAAAGTTCTGCATTGTAATTCAATGTACCATTTAGCCACTGAACCCGTAAGTGCACGTTGGATAAGACGTAACCGGATAGAATCATCCATTAGTGAATTTGATGAACACCACATATGAAAGGTCATAATGTGGTTATTAGGGTCTTCACCAGGTTTGTTGTCAAATTTTGGATATCGGAAGGCAATTTGGCAGGAATAACTAGCCAAAAAGAGGATTGCAATATGGGATCATTGGTTAATCTCGACAGATCTGGTAGATCTAGATTGGCTAAGAAGGGTAATTGTCAATTGACTTGAGGATGATATTGGTGTGGCATAGGAACACCAATAGGGCCACAAATTGGTTGAGGTGGATAGTTGTAGCCAACATGCCCTCCCATATGCTGTTGTTGTTGACCAACAAAAGTAGGATTCATTTGTTGAGGAATTTGCATAAAAGGAGAGGGGAAAACCATTTGGCCTTGGGGAGGATAACCGATGTAACCCAGGGGAGGATAGTTTTGTTGACTATTTTGAGGCAGATAACTAGTTTTTCCTTGAGGAGGGTAACTAGGTTGAGCTTGAGGAGGGTAAGGGATTTTCCCTTGGAGAGGAAAATATTGTTGGCCTTGAGGACCCCAAGTGGGATTTAGGACCCCTGGGAAGGGTTGTCCAAAATGTAATCCAGAAGGATTGGGATTTATTATTCCTCCTTGCGAGTTGGGGTTTTATGGCCCTCCCTAATGTGGTTGATGAAACAGACCTCCCTGGGGTGGTTTCAAGGATCATGGGGGGTTTCCGGTGAATGAAGGTTGAAATTGTCCCCATTCCATCAGTTGGGTAGCAACTGGGATTTGACCGGTGAAAGCGGTTTTCCTCGAAGTCATAATTTTTTTTTTAAGGACGGTTTCCCCTCGGTAGGGATTTGTCCATCGAACAGGGGCTGCCCCCTAGTAGGGATTTGTCCTGCAGTTGGGTTTTTTTGTGTGGCAGGGTTTTGCATCCTTTGATGTGAAGGTGTCCCAACAGGGTTTTGTGGAGTATATGAAGTTGTTGCTTGAAGAGGGATGGTAGGTGTATTCGTCAGAGTACTTTGCGAATGATTAGGTAACACGACTCTTGTTTCACTTTGAACTTGTCCTGAAGTGGTAGCAATATTGATTATTGGTTCAACGGGACGGTCAGGCCTCTGCACCGGTG
Source organism: Picea abies (assembly GCA_900067695.1). Taxonomy (NCBI): domain Eukaryota; kingdom Viridiplantae; phylum Streptophyta; class Pinopsida; order Pinales; family Pinaceae; genus Picea; species Picea abies. The sequence continues at coordinate 3,519 of CBVK0102237017.1, forward strand.
GTGGTATAGGTATGTGGAGGGTCAAAGGGTGGTCGAATAAAATTAATTTTTTCATAAAGGGCTCGTCCCGATGGAGTTCTCCATATAGAACGAACAAGAGTTTGTTGTGGATCTACCATTTCAGTGGAACGGACATGGGTAGTTTATTATTTGTTAAAAGTTGGTTGTATTGATTCCATATCTAGTTGATTATATGGCCTTGATGGTAGGCTAGGGTAATCTTCTACTACAATGTTACTTGAGGAGTCTATTCAAACAAGGAGTGGATCCAGAGGAATTGTCAAAGTCAATTTTATAGGAAAGGTGGAATCTTCTTGAATTGTAACTAAAGCTCTCTCTGGATTTGCTAGCAAAGGAGTAGCAACACTCCCAACGTTTGAATGGTTTTCGACCTCTTCACGGTAAGTGTCTTTAGGTGAGTTAGGAGGTAGTGGTTTGTGGCATTCTGGAGGCAACCCTTGCATCCTATGTGATCTACGAAGACCTTTATCAGCCACAGTACCAATGTTTAAGGACAACTAAAGTAAACAAACAACACTCGCTAAAAACTCTACAAAATCAACAAGCAAAACAATGTCTTCTCTCAATGAATGTACTAGTTGGTGATGAAATCCAACATTTTGCGATCAAATCGAGAAGGGGCTAGGATATGAGCGGCTGGATTAGTTACATTGGCAGCCTTCTTAACATACTTACACCTTGATGCAAGTTCCCTCACAGTTTTACCTGTGGGTTACCCTCCAAGGAGCCCGAGTGAGTTTGACCAACGTCTGTTCCAGGTACAACAAAGACTTCCCTTCATCATCACCTTGTGTAAGGACCCTAAATATTATGGCCACTAAGGATACCAACTCGTAGTCAGCCTCTGGGAAAGTACAGCCGACAGTCTAGTCCGAACGTATGGTCAGGATATCAAGTCTGAAATTCTTCAAGAGAACTGAAGACAAATGAATCGGTAAACTCCAGAGGACCCTGAATGGATTCAGAATTCACGAAGTTTTGAGACCAAATGAAAATAGTTGATCCTCAAGAAGAACCCCCAATATATGATCATACTACTACGATTGGTTAATCCTCAGAGGGATAATCTTCATTTCTCTCCCGCACGTGACCTCGTGTTTAACCCCTGTGTGAGAGGGGGATCCCAACTATGCTTATATCAAGGTTGGATTTTTTTTCCCTATCACAAGATTCTATGTTTGTCTTGAATGCTTTGGAGACTTATTCTCACAACCTTTTCCAAATCTCTAGTCCTAGTCTATTGTTGGTGTAAAGATCCAAAAATAAAAGTTTCTAGTTTGATTTTAATTAGCATTCATTTTCATGGTTGTTCGTTACACAAGGGTGAATGATAAGATGATGTTTGAGACTCGACTCCCAAAAAAGTAAAAAGAATGATATGCAAACTTTCTTTTCAATGAACTTCTAACTACGGGACGGAGAAGAGTTTCTTTTCTTTTGTCACCAGCAAACACTCAAGAATGCAAAATTTTATATTATTTTATTCACAAGAAGAATTCAAACAATTGCCAAATTACAAAGAAGACCTTTCCAATATCTAAAACAAATGCATACAAGTATTTATTTGCTTGATTGCGAATGTAAATCAAAATGTCTGTCTAATGCTTCGTGCTTTCACTAATAATGAAAAAGGTTCACTATTGTGATTTGAAAAAGAGGAAGCAAAAGTACACAAACAAAGACACTCTGAGCAATAAACAAGAGACCAAAAGAAGAACAAACTATTCACTCAAAGAAAAACACTAAAAAACCAAAAGTCACACTCTATAGTCTTTCGGAATTGAGTAAGAGATCAAAGATAAAAAATAAAAAAAAACAATACTGTGATCAAATACCTTCCTTATGAAATCCTCTAATCAATTAGATAATCAAGAAGAGCAGCAAAAAGAAAACGAGTTTGAGAGAAAACGGTTGATTTTGAAATAAGGAAAGACAACACAAACTCAATAAAGACTAAAGGAATGAAAGGTAGCAAGTTTGAATCAAACAGAGGACAAGATCTGACAGAATAGGATCTGATTCAGAGAAAAAGATCCAAAGACTATGCCCAACAAGCAAGAAAGTCTACAATTTTTTAAAGGAAGAAAAATAAGCGCTCTGGTAACCAAAGCACCATAGCACTACAACGCTCTCTGATAGACTCTGGGGGAGCGTTGATCAAGCAACAACACTCTGACTTAAACTGTAGAGGGGTGATAGTCCTAAGAAAAGTTTGAGAAAAACTCAAAAAGCTTAGTAACTCGGGGAAATTCAGTAAGAGATTATGTGAGACAACTTAGCAAAGATGAAAGATGTAAGGACAGACTAAATCAGAAAAGGGGATCTAAGGATAGAAAAAATGCCACGGACGAACCAAGGAAAGAACAAACTGAAATTTCAATCCCTAGTGGAGTGCCAATTTCTATTATGGAAATATTCCCCTGCGGACATGTGAACTTTCCCTTGGAGTACAGACCCCTCTACCAAGACAAAAAACTACCTTTGGACACTACCATTCCTACAGATTCATTTTATCCATCGAAAAAGAGAGAAGGAGAGGAAGTATGATGTACCTCATTTACAAATTTTGTCCAAGATGCTCCAATCCATGAGCTCCAAACAATACATGGAATGGACAACGAGAAAACAATGACTATCTCCTACTCTAATGGATTAGAAAAAATAAATCGATCTATGAAGATTAATATAAGCATAGATAAGCACATGTAAACACATACCTGAAGGCAATAGGCCAAGTATATTAGTGAGAAATTCAAAAGGAAACTTGAAATATTTAGATTATGTTACAACAACCTCTCCAAGTCCTCCTCATCCAACCCTTGCTCAAAATATCCACAATCAAAATGACAATGATTTTTTGATTTTCTCCCCCTTTTCACCATGGGAATGCCTCCATTTATAAGCTTTGAGAGGCTCGACTACCTTGGGTGTATTTGGAATTATTTGAGGATATGGCTCCAATAGTGGTGATATATTCCTTAGATGTAGCCTTGGAGTTATATTCGAGCCAAACTAACCCAATCCATCCTTAGCTGTCTTTAGAGGAAAGTGGGATTTCCTCCAAGATTCCCTCAACCAACTCAACACTCCCTTAAAATGGACAACAAAGAACTGCAACACTCCCCCTGAGATGGAAAATGAGTGCTAGAACTCCCTATGTATGAGTAGGGGAGTGATGATCTTCCAAAAATTCACCAAGATAAGTAAATCCCTAGTAAAAATACGTGTTCCAACTATCATATGATGGGGACTCTTCTTATAACATGTTTTAGTGGTTGTAGCAAGTGTTTTCATGGTTTCGTCTGAGATGTGATACTTAGGAAAAGAGAATGTGACACTTATGTCACTTGTGATGATAAAAGTGTGATTATTGAGACACTTATGACACTTGCGACAATGAAAGTGTGACACTTTGCGACACTATCAAAGTGAGGAATTTTTATGTGTAGCAGATTTCCCCCCAAAGTGTGAAGTTAGAAAATAAATGTTGATGTTCGAAACACATTGTAGATTCTTTAAAGTAAGGGTATGGAGTTGGAGAAACTGGTAGAAGCCACAGAAAACCATTAAAATATTTTAATATGCATTCCATTCCTGAGGCAGGCATACCTATGCTAGGAATAAAAATGACTCAAAGCACAGTCGCCAATAAATACACTGTGGATCCATGATGATATTGACTAAGGAGATGACCACCAAAGATACAATGTAGATCCATCTCTCCATGACCTAACTTGATCGCAGGCACGAAAGAATACACATTGGAGCTACAATGTGATAAGAACATAGCCACATACCAATACAAAGTGGATCTACTTTAAAACATGTATATCAGTCGTATAATCACCATTTCAACCTAGATAAAGTGTATATGCAGATGAATACTCAACCCAGGCTCTTGGTCTTGATCCTATAATAGTATGATTATGCCCATATGAATAGATGATTTGATGTTGAACATGACAAAAACCACTTGATTACCGGTCATTGAGGTATATCATTAACAAGTGTGAGATAAATCACCATTGATGTTGATGATTCTCAAGGTACTTTTAAAGTACAATCCAATGAACGTGAATAATGAGATGAACTCAAAAATTCATGGAAATAGTCAGTTAGAGGTCATTGATGCATGCCCACTTTCGAATGTGAGGAGGCATGCCATTGAGGCATGGAGGTCCCAAGGTATTGATGTGTTCCTAATTCTATTTCCTAAGGTACTTGTCGAGGTGACTGAAGGCTACGACGAGTGACCAGAGAAGTTGCGTGCTATTATGAGCACAATGTAGTGAAAAAAGATGAGTAGAGTATCTTGACACATTAGTCTTTAATGATGATATCATGGGAATAATGGCCCACATTTTTTCCCTGCTATGTACTTTTTGGATGATGTATTTTGACACACTTTTTCTATTTTATATACAAGCATATATATATGAGTTTTGCAATGGATACTTATGTTTTTTAAAATGATGTGATGTTTTTATTTACATGATTTATGTTCTGAATTCTTATCTATGTGTAATGGAAAAATCCAACATATAATTTTCTAACATGTTTGTAGTCGTATTAAGTTTTCTCGATATATGTCTATATTCTAAGAATTCAAAAGATCTCTTGAGACAATTAACCCTTAGATGGAGATGTAGCAAAACTAGATTACGAACAATGTATTCATGGTTTAGTTGATGGATCACAAGTTGAGAATAAAGGTTGATAATCAATTGAGATATACCTAAAGAAGAAGATTCGGTTAAAAGTATAATGACAACATGATATTCTAAAATGCTATTGGTTTCAGATCCAAGGAAAATTATTCCTGAACTCACTAACTCGCCAGAGTGGTAGATGACCCAAGCTGTAGAAGCGATATTTTGGGTATGTCGACTAGCGTCATCCACAAATACAAAATAGATAGGAAAGGATGATGACATCTATGCATTCAAGCATGAAGAAAAGTATAAGAAACTTTAAAGAATGAGGAAAAACTCACGCACGCAAAAGAAAATACACACCAAACCAAAAACATATAGTATAATAATGTGCAAAGCACACATGCAAGATATTATATGCATCGTACTTCTTTAGGTAAAGCCCATTTCGGGGCTCACCAAGATATAATCCATCGCAATCCACTAACTCGCAAGAGACTCTTTGTAACACATGCTTCATGATGTATGGTCTATGCCACATAGGTTCTAACTTACCTGCACCAAGTTTGTCATGATCTTGTTCATAGATCAAGACCATATCTCCTTATGTGAAAGCATGAGGTTGAATAGACTTATCGTATTGAGTCTTGATGCATTTTTTATATGTCTCGTTGATGAGAGAAACATCACGATGGGTTTCATCCAACTTCCTTAGATATAAAAATCATTCTTCGTTGAAATAAGTATGGGGTAGGAGTTTTGCAATGAGCTTCAAAGACAAAATATCACATTCAATCGATAACACTGATTCCAACCCATATACCAACTGGGAGGGTGTAAATCCAGTGATGTTTTTAACTAAACTCCGATAAGCCCAAAGTGCAGATAAGATATGAAAATTCCAAGAGGTTTTGTTCACCCCCACCATGCGTTGAAGCATGGTTTTCATGACTTTGTTGATGGCTTCAACTTGTCCATTTTCCAGAGGATAGTAAGGGGATGAATTTTCATGATGAAAACCTAACTTGGTGCACAATTCACCCATCATATGGTTCTAGAAATGGGGTCCATGATCGGTTACAATATCTTGTGGGACTCCGAAGTGAGCAGTGATGTGATTAAACACAAAAAGTGTTGCAGTTCGGACAAAATGTAGGCATAGCCTCAACCCAATTAGTGAAATAATCGACGACGACAATAACATAACCGTGCCCCTTGACTGAGGTAGGCTTACACTGCATGAAATCGATACCCCATTTTTCAAAGCGGTTGATGGTGACAATTGGATGGAGTGGATCTGAGTGGGCATATTATTTCTTCTAAAAGATCTGACAAAGTGGGGATTTTTTAATGGCTTCAATGCAATCTTTGAATAGGGAAGGCCAAAAATAACTGGCACCTAAGATTTTTTGGGCTATAGACATCCCAAAAGTATGACCGCCACAAGCTCCAAGGTGACAATGATTTAAAACTTTTTTAGCCCATTCATGGGTTAAGCAACGTCGTATAACAGTGTCGATACCTTAGTGATACAAGGTGTCACCAATGATAAGGTAGTTCTTTGAATGGTGTCTAATGTGATGTTGCTCATCACATGAAATGCATGGCTGGAAGAGTTGGGTCTGGAGATACAGAAGAATGTCTCCATACCATGGATCGAACATACTAATGAGGAACAATGATTCATCGTGAAGGGAATCACTAGGCTCAGTATTCTCATCAGTATGGGAAAGATTGCAAATTATTTCCGAAAAAAACAACGATTTCTTAGCTTTGGATTTGGAAAACTCGGTATCAAATTCTTGGTGAATGATGATCCATTTGGAATATTTCCCCCCCAAGTACTTGACGATTCAAGATGTGGTACATGGGGTTCAAGTCAGCAATGACCATGGTAATAAGAAGAAAAATATAATGGAAAAATATTTGGACAATAATGATTGTTGCAAGCCAACTTTCAACATGTGAATAATGGAGTTCGAGACCTAAAAGGGTCTTACTTAAATAATAGATTACATGTTCAATCTTGTCATCATCCTCTTGTACTAACATCATGGAAATAGTGGAAGCATAGGAAACCAAATAAAGGATGTAATATTTCGCATAATTAGAGGGAAGTAGCATTCGTGTATTCATTAAATCATGCTTGAGATCATCAAATGAAAGTTGAGAAGTTGCATCCCATATGAAAGGGGTATCTTTCTACAATAGTCTCATGAATCCTTTAGTAATTTTGACATAATTCCATATAAAATGGCAGAGAGATTTTTCTTTCCCTTGCAAAATTTGTTGTTGGGTAATATTGTTGGGAGGATGTAAAGAGAGAATAGATTTAAATTTTTAGAGATCCACCCTAATCCCATGTTTGGACACTATGAAGTCAAGGAGTCTCCCTGATTCAACAACAAAAATTCATTTATGGGGGTTCAAATGTATGTTTTAAAACCTACATCTAAGAAATATTTCCCTTAGATGACCAACATGATCCTGTCGATGAGCCGAGTGAGATGGAAAGTCATCGAGATAGAGTTAAAAAATATGTTTGATGTAGTGGAAAGCATACAACATAGCCTACTGAAAAGTGGCTCCAACATTTTTAAGGCCAAAAGGTAATTTCAATAGCTGAAAGTCCCCCATGGGTAGAGAAAGTTTGTTTTGTGTTGATCAACATGTAAAATATCGATCTGGTTATATCCAGAAAAGCCATCCATAAAAGAGAAAATGTCACTTCCAATGCAATTATTGATGATTTGGTCGATAAAGGGAATAGTGTAATTGTCCTTAAGAAAAGACTTATTTAGATCCCTATAATTGACACAAACATGAATTGTCCCTTTTTTCTTGGCGACCATAATGATGTTGGAAACCCATTTGGTCAGAGGTACAAGATAAATAAAATAAGACTTAAGTAACTTTTCTACTGCTGCCTTGATTGCTCCAGTTTTCTTGGGATGAAATGGATGAAGTTTATGTCTCGCAGGTTTAACTCCATGGTAAGTTTTGATTTCATGCAAAACGATAGAAGGATTGATCCCTATCATTTATTCATAGCTCTAGGTGAAGATGTAGTAGAATTATTTGAACAAGGGAGTGTAAGTTTCAATATCTTCAGTTGAACAATTGGAACCTAGTTGTATGCTTTTCACAATACCTTCTTTTGTGGATATGTCAACATTGATTATTTGAGATATGTTTCCCCAATTTCCCTCAGAGATTGTATCCTGAGTGAGCATCGAAGATTGGTGAGTGTTGATGATATCGGTGGAAAATATAGATGAAATATCTTTCTAAATCTCATCCAAACTGGGGTGAAAAGATGAATGATGGTGGTTGTCATCCCATGGTGCCTCCTCGATACTAAGCATTTCCACAATGGATTCATCAGATGGAAAAATATGTAGGATGTAATCGAAAGTGGAGGATAGAGGATCTAACCAATATGGTAATGAATAGGAATTAAATGCTAGTAGATGTTAGTTGTCAGGTGAAGGAGAGGCAGATTGAATGACATCGTACTCAACCTATGCAGGACTAAGTGGCATAGTGTCACCTAGTGAATCAAATTCTAAGGGAATAGGTATGATCCATGGATCATATGATTTGAGGGACTGATGTACCAGATTCGAAATCATATTGGACATTGAGATATGTTTCATGGTTAGAGGAAGAGGTGTGGGGAAAGTTCTCATGAGCGAAGAATATTTCAATAGACCTACCCCTACACTTTCATAAGTAATATTTGAATCCCCTAAAAATGAAATATTGTTGGTTGTTTGAGTGCAAGCATCAGGGGTATAGTAATATAAATGATCAATGGTCATAATTTTTCCTTGTTGAGGAAATTAGACACATCAAAAGACTGATGAAGTGACAAAAATCATAGCATAGAACCAACTTCTTACTAGCAACAAGTTATGATTGAGGGGAGCATCGACTACTTCTACATTGATGAAAATAGATTCCCCCTAGTTGAATGGCTAAGGATTGTAACAATCCATGAGGTTGGAAACCTCTTTTTGGAGGCAGGCCAAAGTGAAAAGAAAGACGATTTTGGGGAAGAAAGCGTGCACAAGGAAAGAGACAACTGGAAGGAAGAACAACACGCACACATGCATGGAATACCTAATGGTGGTAGGGTTAGGGTTTTGGTAATGTATTGTAATGGATGAATAGCCAGAAACATATAAATATAGATATGTAGGTATCATAAAGGGTTCGGTTTTTTCTAAAGAGTCTGTTCAGAATATGATAGAGATAAGTTGTTATTGTAGAAGGAGTTGTTGTAGCAAGCTGATATGTGATATTTTTTTGTATGATCTATTTTGTATAAGCCGTTGAGCTAGAGAGGACAAAGGAGGGTAGATATTGAGGGTTGGATCGCATGTTGAGGAGTTTGGTGTGATATAGTCCACATCATATAGATCTTTCCTGACTGTGAAGAATTGCAAAGCGCGCAACACTGTAGATGTGGAAATACCATAATAAAATTGATGAGAGACAAATATTTGTGGACATAGACCAAGAGGGAGTGAACCACGGTAACATCTATGTTATGTAATGTATGCATGCATATCTTTATTGTCTTTAGTAGTTATTACTATGCTTAATGATTGAGTTGTTATATTTCCTTCTTAATCATGAATGACTGTATATTGTGTTTACAAGTTATAATAATGGTTCAATATTCAGTTCTCATATCTCACACTCAATCCTAGGTTGTAAACACCTGAGTCTTACAGAATCCCATTAAATCTATCTCAGGTGAGATTTTGTAGAGAATTATGTGTGTTGTGTTGCCTTTTGGGCTATTAGGAGGGCCTATAGTTTTAGAGGATTTGTTGGAAACCCACATAGATATGAAACCTGGGTTAATAAACTCAGACATAATGGAATAAGTAACCAACAAATGGTTTCATTGTCATTGATAGGAACAAGAGAGGGTTGAGTAGATGAGATAAGTTGAAGACCCATCGGAGGAAAATCAAGAAAATAATAGGACAGAGAGAAATGATCCATTAGAAGGGAATGTTGAGATCATGGAATCCCACAAACGAAGAGATCAAAACATGGCTAAGAACCAAAGAGATGGAGTTTGCACAGAAAGATAACATAAACCCTAGAGTAACACCCCATAAATATCTTGAGAAATACATTTTTACTGATTTACATGAAGGGTTTTTCTATGATTTTCCATATTTATTGCAAGAGTGGATACTAAGGTTGAAGGATAACCATGCAACGAACCAGATTCAATAGTTAGAGTGGACCCCAGTACA
>CBVK0102237111.1:0-17255 GCA_900067695.1 Picea abies
GTAGTTAGATATAATAAATGGGTAATTAGATATAATAAATGTAAGAGGACTTCTTAGAATGTTCTACTTCTAGAAGATTCATCCTCTAGAATGTTCTTAGGTGATGGTAGCACTATATAAAGGGGTTCAAGCAATGTAATGAGACATTAAGAGAATTATTGTATTTGGAACGGTAACTCAATATGAGGATGCCCCCTCGAAGAGGCAAGTGAACAGAAGAGGATCCCTTCCATAATAGGATCCATTGTACAATGTTTCCCTACCTCAAGGGTTTGATAGTAATAAAGAAGATTTTTTATATTGTTCTCTATATCTTTGTGGTGTTTCTTTATGCAAGTATTTGGTTCTTAACATTCCCCCATAAGAACTCTCCAACAAGTACTAGCTACTAGGGACTTACTGAAATCGAATATGTTATGAATTCCCCATCCCCCAAAGAAAATAGGAAGAGATAATCTTTCCTAGTTACAGAGATGCATCGCATGGGGGACACCATTTCTTTTCCAAAGGAAGTTAAACATACGGTTTCTAAGGATATTCAGGACCGATCTCAGAACAACAGCTAGTGACATCCAATAAATGAGTTGACTGGAAAGCACAACGTTCAAGAGTGTAAGACACCCACCTAAAGAGAGCCACCTATAACACCAATTATTTATCTTCATTTCCACTTTTTTAATCAACCGGAACAAATCCTCCAAGCGTGAAGCTCCAACTTTCAAATAAAAGCCAAGATATTAAAAACCCTGTTCTAACTCAAGAAAATCATATGGAAAGAGAGCTCTGAAAAGTAGCAGTTCTTGTTTTGTCAGCCCCAATTGATGGAAAATAGACTTTGATATATTAATCAAGAGCCCTGAAGTCAAACTAAAAAGTTTGAGAACTTTATATATATCCCACCATTCTTGCAATGTAGCACCTGTCATTATAATAACATCATCCACAAAGAGAATGTGAAGAATTTTTATGGACTTTGATACTTGAATACCTGTCAATTTACCTTCTCTTTGTTTTTCTTTGAGTAATAAACTCAAACTTTCCATCACCAGGATAAACAAGAGCGGAGAAAGGGGACATCCTTGCCTCAGGCCTCGAGAACTTTTGAAGAAGTTTGTTGCTTCACCATTAATCAAAACAAAATAAGAAGAAGAAACCACACAACTCATTATCCAGTTCGTCATTTTAACATCCAATCCAATTTGTAAGAGGAGAATGCACAAGAGATCCCAATTTACACAATCATAAGCTTTCTGGAGATCTAGCTTTAAGAGCAAATACTTTGACTTTTTCTGGTTAATGCTATGGATACATTCATGAACTGTGCCAATCGCATCTTGTATTTGTCTTCCCTACAGAAATCCCAGCTGTTCTTCTGAAATAAATCTGGAAATAAAAGGTTTAAAGTGATTCGCTATAATCTTTGAAATAATCTTATAACTAAGATTACACAAGGAGATCGGCCGAAAATCACCAAAAATATGTGGCTTGTTTACTTTTGGGATTAAAGTAAGGAAAGTAGAATTTAATGCACCTAGAATAAAACCCAAAAGTCTAGACTCTTCAACCATATCCAGAAGATCATCTCCCACCAAATCAAAGAAATGTTTGAAGAATTCCACATTCCAGCCATCAGGGCCAGGGCTCTTGTCTACTTTTAAACTAGAGATAATAGTTTTCAGCTCATCTTTATCCACAGGTTTATAAAGTAACTCTAAATCTAAAACATAAATCATATTCGGAAAAAGGGTAGCCACCTTTACTTGATCATGCTGACCAATATCCATCTGCTTATTATAAAAATCTTTAAAATAATTAGTAGCATCTAGTTTAAGATTTTCCTGGCCTCTTTGGACAGTACCCTCCTTGTCCTGAAGTTCCCAAATGAACTTATGATTTCGCCTATAGCTTTCAAAGCTATGAAATAATTTAGTATTTAGGTCCCCACTTTGTATCCAGATGGCACGGCTGCGTTGACGTCGTTGTTCCTCAATGTCCTTTAAAATAATATTTCTTTCCCTTTCTAAATCTTTTAACGAGATATATTTTAAATCTAGGCATATACCCTTCGACAAATTATGAAATCTATAGGAGATTTCCTGTTCGAGACTAGAAAGCCTTATAGTTTTAAGACTATTATGGATCTTGACCCAGCTTTTTGTATTCTTCTTTAGGTCTTTTAACTTCCAAACCATCCTCTTCTACTTACAAGATTCCTGAAGATACAAGGGATCACTCCATAGTTTGTGAACTAAGGTAATAAATTATTTTTCTGTCTGCCAAACTGGATTAAACTTGAATGGAATTGCTTTATACACAGGCGGTAACTCCAGTTGAAGAAGGATGGGCGCATGATCAGATATAAAAGGGAAATCAACCCAAGATCTAAAAATACCACTGGTTAACACTAAATCTTAGGAAAGAATAAAATGATCAAGTCTCTTTGCAATCAAGGCTTCACCCACTTTTCCATTCCTCCACGTAGGAACCAATTTCCCAGGCTGGATATCAACAAGATTGTTATTACTTAAAAGATTTGTGAAGAAAGTATGCAATGTACCAAGATTTGCATGGCTTCCCCAACTTTCTCCAGCATTCAAAGTCAAATTCAGATCTCTAGCTAATACGATATTTTTGAAAGAGAGCAGGCTTGAATTCTGTACTTTTTCTCAAAAGGTCTTACGCTCGGAACACGGCCCATAAGTATTAAGAAGATTGTAAAATATTTTAGAAGCCAGACAATAACCTATCAATAGAATACCACCATAAGTTAGATAAGGCACCAAATTAATTAAAGAAGGATCCCAAGCAGCCAGTAACCCTCCAGAAGTACCAGTTGAATTGACCACATAGACAAGCCACTTCGGCCTCAACAGTTGAAAGAAACATCTCACCTTGTCAGCATTAACTAAAGTCTCCTGAAGAAAAACAATATTTGGATGAGTTCTATCCAAAACACTATGAACCGAGGCCAATTTTAGGACGCCTCTCGTCCCTCTCAGATTTAGTGAGAGAACTAACATCACTTAGTTCTTGCCAAGGCCTTCAATTCTCTAAGGGCCTTACCATCAGTAGGAAGAATAGGAGCCGGATCAACTTTTAGATCAAAACTAGACTTTTTCCTGGCACTACGGGTTTTAATAGGGGAGAGCTCAATTCCCAGCCCCCGTGACCAGGCAAATTCCTTCCCCCCTTCTGTAACTGGTATGTTGGAAGTACTGGCTTGTCCTCTTTCAACACCCGGGTCAATGGGTTTTTTCCAAGGAAAGTAGGTAAAGAGACCGAAGCTTCACTCCCACGTAGGAATGGAATAAACAAATCTAGAACTGCAGAAAGTGTAGAAGCATCCTCCTTAGGTTCCCTATACCCAGGTGGCGAGTGTTGGGAGGCTTGCAAAGGTTGAGTAAGTTCCTGACTATAACATGTCTCATGAGGAGAGGAAGGTTCGGAAGAAGAAAAAACACTAGTAACATGATCTTCCTCAGCAAGCAAAACAACAGGTGGGGTCACCTTTTCTAAAGGAGAAGAAAACAAAAGGCTGGAAGGAGGCGAAGTGACTAATCTCCCGATCTGAGCAGAAATATGTGGAACTTTTGAAACCTCTACCAAAGGAGCACTTAGCTTAGTGATAGAGTTTTTCAGCCAATTAGAGGAGCTTAAAGAGTGATGCTCCAATACAGACAGAGAATAAAAACCGTAGGGTAGAACAACTGCAACTTACCAAGAGTAGAATCAGTTGGCTCCAAAAAGCGGTTACAAATCCTATCAACTCTATTTCCTTCCACACCATAGAGGCTAATGTCCAAAGAAGAATCTGGAAGATAAGAAGGTCTATCTTGTTCTTCAAAAAACTCCTCTTCTTCCTTTAAACCTTTGTAGTCTCTTCGTAGATGGGACGTACTTCTACAAAAAATGCATCTAAAGGGTAGCCTGAGGTAATCTAAATTTTGTTTATGACAGCATCCACACCATTCCACCTCCAAAATCTCTGGCAAACCCAAGTGTACATCCATCTCCACTAGAACTTTTTCTACTTTCCTTTGTGTCAATTCCAAATTCTTCAAATCCACCATAATAAAGCTACCTAGATTGTTCCTAGTAGCTGTCAACGCACATTCGTTCCATAGATATAGAGGTAGACCTGGGAGCATTACCCAAATGTGTCTTACCAAGAAATACTCAGTTTCCGGACTGAAAGCCAGTCTCCATCTTTTGAGTAGAAAACTACTCTTCCTATTTATCCAGTTCCTACTTAACAGTAGCTTTGCACCCTCAGGTGACGCATAAATAATGCCAGCCCATCCTTTTGTTAGAAAAATAATCTCTGGGAGGTACCCTATCACTGGTACCCAGATCCTTTCTAACCAAAATGTAAAGTTTTCCACAGAAAGATTTATGTATACCATTCTTCCAACGAGACCGCAGATTGCCATTCTGCACGAATCTTCTAAGCGAACATCATCTCCCAATACTAACCTTTTCACTTGACGCTTCACCGACCATTGTTTACGATGTTTACAGACTAACTTATGCTTAGGAGCATTAGAACGAAAGCGAGAATCGCCAATCTTGTCAGGAAACCCAGAGATCGTCTTATCCTTTGGAACCTTTATACTGCAAGATGGCTCTGTAAGAGGAGGCAGGTAGGAATCTAGGGAAGGTTGAACTAAGCGAGAAGAGATTCCAGAAAATTGGTTTTCCGTCACCTGGTTTCCATAGGGAGAAGTCTCTTTTGACAAAAGCTTCATAAACTCACTCAGCACAGTGTGAGAAGAGTTAGTGGGAAAATCTTTAAAAAAATCCTCCAAGGGTTCATTTAACAAAGCATTTAATTCCTTATTAAACGCTTCCAACCACTAACTATCCATCTTACCACCACTTGGAGAGCTCTCACCCCAACATAGAGATCAAGGGACAGGAAATTATTTGAGCCAAAGGTCAGATCATCAAGAGTTAAACTCACCTGACATGTACACAGAAAGAGTCCACTTGTTTCACACTAAACCTCAGATCGAGGCAAGAGTACGAGAGTGTATTAACTACTCCATGCCCGAAGTTCAGTTTCCCATAAAGGAAAAAAATAGCAGGAGATAGATAAAAGTCTTATCCCATAAACAAAAAGCTCTAAAATAACAGTAGGACCAGAATAGCTAAGAAGCTTGGATTTATACTAACCACTCCATTAAAACTAAGAGGGTAATCAAAGAAATCCTTTCATTGAAGGTGGAATCCATCCAACGAGGTTTTAGGATTTGAAAACCCTGGTTCTCGTTTCCCTCCATTTCTCCAACCCCTCCAAGAGGTACTCACTTGTAACGGAACCTACAAAAATACTAACTTATCCAATTTTAATAGTAAAATGAAAAAACAATCCTATCACATCACCCTAAAATCTGGCCACCTTATTTTGTTAAAAATAATTTGCAAAGTATATTACTTTTTCCAATCATTACTAAAATCCGTAGAAATTTTGACAAAATTGAATAGTCTGAAAGGCTTAAAGGGTCAAAGTTAGAGACCATATGTCATTGTTTCTCATTCAAGCTAACAACATCTCTCTCGAAGGCTACTAGACCATATTCATAAAATATTTCTTTACGTCTATTGATGTGATGATGTTATGCACCAAACACCATAATAGCATAAAAATAGAAAGATAACTAACTCCACACCTTGAGAAGGAGAGAGAAGAATGAATGAGAAGCCTCTTTGAGGGGAAAACCTTCTTTTACAATATAACAAATACACAAGATGAGATGCTATCTAAAACTAGGTCTCTTTGGTATATGCAGGAGACAAATGGTACAATTACAATTAAAGGGTCTAGTTGACTAATACGGACAACACTAATATACTAATAGAAATGCAATAACTCCATATTTAAGTCTTAACATGCCCCTCCTCTTCAAACAAGTGTTTCCCTCAACACTCGATCAACTGTGGATGTTTATGCATGAAGAATTCATCTTTCCACACCGCCTCTTCTAATGGTAGGTTCTTCCACTTGATGAGGAACTTAGTGTTTGTTTGATTTTGCATTTGTTGGATCCGTATTTCAAGGATTGTTTCTAGTTCTACTATGATTTTCCCTTATTCATTAATATTTGGTAAAATAGTTTGAACCGATCTTGTTGTCAATTACATTCTTTAAGAAAGAAACATGGAAGATTGGATGTACACATGAAGATGGGGGAAACTCCAATTTCTAAGCCATACTTTTAATCCTCCACAACACCTTATAGGGACCATAGTACTTGGGTGCTAATTTATTGTCCTTCTTTTGTTGCTTGAGGGGCATTTGTTTGTATGGTTGTAGCCTTAGAAATACTGAATCCCCCACTTCAAATTCCCTTTCACTGCAAGGTTAATTTTCTTGTTGTTTCATCATATTTTGTGCTATAGCCAAGTTGTCCTTCAATATTTAGAGAACCTATTCTTGGTGCTCTATGTGGTACTCCACTGCTTGAACCTTCAAATTTCCTTTCAAGGGTGATGTGATGGATGGAGGATGATAGCCATAAAGTGGCATAAATGGGGACAGTTTTGATGAAGTATGGAAGGACATGTTGCACCACCATTCTACCAAGGACAACCACTTGACCCATTGTGTTTGTTTATTAGATGCAAAGCAATAAAGATATCCTTCTAGAAATTTATTCACAATATTAGTTTGCCTATCAAATTGAGGATGGTAAGAGGAGCTACAAGCCAATTGAGTACCCAAATAGAAAAATATTTTAGTCCAAAAATTACCAGTGAAAACTGGATCTCTATCACTTACAATAATCTTGGGGATTCCATGTAGCTTTTGAACTATTTCCATGAATGTTACAACTATTGTACTTTCTTTAAAAGGATAAGAAATTGAGAAAAATGGGCACACTTTGTGTGTTGATCCACCACTACCATGATGTCATTATTTCCTTCATACTTTGGTAGACCTGTAATAAAATTCATTAAGACCTATTCCCAATGATGACTTGTTATGGATAATGGTTTAAGAAGACCCAGGATCTTGATTATCTCTCCCTTATTCTATTGGAAAACCAAAATTTTAGCCACAAAAATTTGAACATAAGTTTTAAGACCTTCTTACAAAAAAATATGTCTTGATCTCATGGTAAGTTTTAAGGAACCCTGAATGCTATCCTATATGAGAAGTGTGCAATTCAAAAAGGTCATTTTTGTTTAAGTTTTGAATTCTTGCATAAATATAGGCGATCCTTATACCACAATGAATAATTCTTCCACACAAATTTATCTAATGCACTTAGGTCCTCTTGTAGTTGTTGAATGATATTGCATACCTTTTGATTTTGCTTCCATTATATCCTTGATTCTTCCACCAATCAGGTTGTGGAATGGAAATTTCACAAAGTAAACCATGCATGTCTTCTTTTTTTCCTTGAAAGTGCATCTGCCACCTCATTTTGTTTTCCCTTTTGTGGATAATTTCAAAGTCATAACCTAGCAAATTTGTAACCCATTTTTTTTTTATCTTCTAAAGATAAACGTTGGTCCAAGAAGTACTTCGACTATTATGATCTATTTTTACCTTGAAGGGTCTTCTTATTAGATAAGGGTACTATTTCTTAATTGTGTGTAGTATGACCAACATTTCCTTTTCATAAATGGGTTTGAGTAAGTTGTTTCATTTGCTTGTTACTTTCGAAGTCAAGAGGCCTTCCTTCTTGCATTAAAACTATACTAATGCTATGCCCTTAGGCATCACACTCCATAGTAAAGGTTTCTGTGAATTCAGGCATGGATAGGACATGAGTTTTACACATAGCCTCCTTAAGTTTTTCAAAAGCTTCAATTGTTTCTTGAGTCCAAGAAAATGCTTCCTTTTTCAATAAAATTGTTAGAGGTGCTACTATTGACCATAATTCTCAACACACTTGCAGTAATATCCCACCAATCCTAAGAATTCTTTAATATTCTTCAAGGTTTTGGGAATTTGTCATTTCATCATAGCTTTACTTTTGTTAGGGTCCACTTGAATACCTTCATGAGATACAATATGACCCAATTATTCCACTTCCTAAATCTCAAAGGCACACTTGGAAGACTTTGCATATAGTTGTTACTCCTTCAATAGTTTTAAGACCATGTCAACATGTTGTACATGCTCTTCCTAATATTTTTTGTAGATTAGTATATCATCAAAAAATACTAACACAAAATTTCTGAGCAAGGATTTGAAAATATTATTCATCAAGATTTGAAACATGGAAGGTGCGTTAGTGAGGCCAAACGACATCACCCAAAAGCATAATGACCTTCATGTGTTCTAAAGGTTGTTTTTGGATGTCTTCTTGCCTCGTTATGATTTGATGATATCCAAACTGGAGATCCAACTTGATAAAGAAAATTGCTCCATGTAATTCATCTAATAATTCATCAATGACATGAACAGGAAAATTATCTTTAATGGTCATCTTGTTGAGTTCTCTATAATATGGGCACATATGCCATGAACCTTCCTTTTTGTAAACCATAACCACTAGTGAAGAGAAATCACTTTGTCTAGGTCGAATGATGCAAGCCTATAACATTTTACAATCTATATTGATTCAGATTGTATAGAGAATGAAATGAAACACACACAAAAATATTGCAAAGAGCATAGTAATATAGTGAAAACCCAACTTATATTAATGAATAAAATAGAAGAATACTATAGAACACAAGCTGAATAGAATTGTGCTAGCTTATCTTTGAAGAGAGAGAGATGGAGGCTACGCTCATTTGCAAAAGCTAATACCAGAGGCCGAAAAGATGGCATTTTAATATAAAGAAAGAACCCTAAAGGTCCAAAACCCTAAAACTAGGAGGTGAAGTGCCAAAAGGTGTTTTGAAATTTCAAAACATATTTTTGGGTGTTAGTTTCTACATCAACTTTCTGATAACATAACTTTCACATGCAATATTCATTTGGCATGCATAGTAGCTCATTGGAAAGCTCTAGCTGAGGAAATAAACAAAACAGTTTGGCCTATATTTTCCAAACCCACACTGGAAAAAAAAACCGTATCTGGCATCACACTAGACACGACAAACAAATCCCATATGTATTACAATCAACTAGCAGCGAAAAGCTCAATGACAACCCCAATGCTAACAAAAATGGACCAGATCAAGCTTCAGTCCGTAGAGGTTACATCAACTAATGAAAAGGAGGTTTGCCAGTTGATGCAACAACTGTAAGAAAATTTTGATGAGGTTGATGGTCACTTTCAACAATTCATCCAAGAAAACATGACAAAAATGTCATCAACATCCTCTATCAAGTCATAAATTGCATCATTGGCTCGAGGACGAGACAACTAATAATGTTGGGGCCTTTTGGCACCCAAGGTTTTGAAGGAGTTGCACGTAAATCAATGGTGTGCACACCTATAAATATACATTGCACGACACTAGGAAGGATCAACATCTGTGCCAACCAAAGGAATATTGTGTGCGCTAACCCAATTTTGTACTACGTGAAAGGAATCAAGAAGAGACTGTATGTAGACCAAATCTTAGTGTATCTTAGAGAATCTTTGTAATTGATTTACAACAACCCGAATGATAATGGGAAAGGGTATGGATGAGCTAGTAAGTTAGTTAGGATTTCCATGCTCTAGGAAAGACATGGGGTATGCATGCAGACACATAAAGAGTGTGGAACTTTTGTTCACTCGAGAGAGTGGAATAGAGTAGTTGAGAAGGGAGAGTCCATGATGGTAAGGGAGAGAAAAAAGAAAATAGGAAGAGAGTGAGAGTTACAAGTCCAGTTTTGTCCCATTTTTGCATGAGTTTGTAATAGAGCTAGAAAATATGTATGAATGAAAAGAAGGGAGACTAGAGTGCATGACACATCTTTTCTATGACTTTGTATATGAATCAATTTGAAGTTAATAAATGAAATGTGAATTTCTTTTTTTCTGCATTCCTTTCTATCATGGTTTGGATGTATGTTTGTTTACTTTCTTATGCATAACAATCTGTCACTCAAATATGAATGAATGAATGGGTTTGTTCCTGAGAGGTTTCCTATAGGTGTTGTTCCCTCACATATGACACAAGACTAATGGTCTATGTGATTCTCATGGTGTCTCGGTGAGACCTTCTTCGTTCCTAGATTGAAGATTGAATATGTCAGCGCCTTAGGTTTTTTTTGGTAAAGCTTGATGAACCCTGGGTCTTTAACCCCCCAACGAGTGGATTACAACCAACAACCCATGCGGTGATCTTTTTGTGAATTCAATCAAGCCTTGTCACCAACCCGAAACTTGTGTGGAACCAGATGTTGGTCATGTCATTTCTTTTATTTGGCATTATCCTTCTGAAATATATGATGAACTTGTTGTTGGATCCATTCAACAAATTTGGTTTTTCTGTCTGCCTAGGTTTGAGCATGGGAGGACTTTGTTGGTGAAGATGGAACTAGAAGAGCTACATCAATGAGGGCCAATAGTTGGAACCCCAAGCATACCTAAAAAGGGATGTGGCTGATAGATATGTGGAGGGATTTGTTATAGCTATGTTGAACATATGGAAGGCTCTCGTCCCATGTACGTGGATTCTTGGAATTGTACACACACAATCATCATGTTGACCACTTATTTTTTCCCATCTATTTGGGGTGAAAGGCAATCTATTTGGTCAACTTATTGTCCATCAGAGACCATAGGTTGGACCATAAGGTTCTAAGGAAATTGCTATCCTTATATAAAATAATGGTCCATGGTAGCCCAAAATGAACCTAAAAATGCTCAAAGAAGAGCCTAACCATGGACTCAGCTGTGATAATCTTTTTACATGGTGCCAAAATGGCCATCTTAGAGAATCCATCAACGACCACAAAGACAAAATTGTGACCATGCTTGGTGGAGGGAAAACATAGCATATAATCCAAGGAGACTAACTCCCAGGGATTGTATGGGACAAAGAGAGGTGTGTACAACACTTTATTCTTGATGGATGGTTTAGTAATGGCACATGAAATGCATGACTTGATATATTAGTCAATGTCTCGTCGAAGATTTGGCCAGTAGAAATACTTCTGAAGTACTGCTACTATATTTTCCACACCAAACTTCCCTGCCACCTGATTGTAATGTGACTCCCAAATTAGTTATGTACACTCTCTTGGAGGAACACAAAGATGGCTCAAATAGCACAAGAGCACATCTCGGAGGTGTAATTCTGAGAATTGTTTCCACACACTCAGTTTTTGATATGTAGTAGCGAAATTAGATTCGCTGTTGTATAATTGTGGCCATCAGGAGATCTCAGGCCCACATGAGTTAAGAACTATGGTTAGTGCTAGAACCAGGGGCCGACTGAGGCAGTCTACAACACATATTGTGCTTTCCTTATTGTACTTAATGTTTAAGTGGAACTACTGTAGGTATGTGTACCACTTTTGATGTCGGTCATTCTGCAACTTTCCTTGTGTTTGCATGAATTGCAGAGGCTTGTGATCAGTGTAGATGATCATTTCCTTTCCCATAATATAATGCTTCCACTATTTGCATGCCTGCACAATGGAGTATATCTCCTTGTCATAGGTGGGATATCTATCAACAACATCATATAACATCTCACAGTGATAGGACACTAGATGTCCCTGATGAGTGAGAATTGCATCGATAACATAGTCAAAGGCATGTA
The DNA here is from genome assembly GCA_900067695.1 of Picea abies. Classification (NCBI taxonomy): domain Eukaryota; kingdom Viridiplantae; phylum Streptophyta; class Pinopsida; order Pinales; family Pinaceae; genus Picea; species Picea abies. The sequence goes on from CBVK0102237111.1 coordinate 11,662, forward strand.
TCTCAATATCTACTGGTTGTTGCAGGTCTGGCAATGTGAGAACAGGTGTAGAGAAGAGGTGTTGTTTCATATCTTGGAATGATTTATGTTGTGATTCAGACCAATCAAACTTGGCTTTATCTCCACCTTTGGTCACTTGAATCAGGGGCCAAGCGATATGAGAGAACCTACAGTAGAAGTTAGCAATGCCCAAGAAGTTGCGGAGCTATGTTAGAGTTGTTGGGGCTAGCCAATCATGAATGAATTGTATCTTGGCTAGGTCCACATGCACCCCATATTCGTCCATGATGTATCCCAAGTATTGGATTCTTTGCATGTCAAATGAGAATTTCTCCAGATCGACGTATAAATTATGTTTCCGCAAGGTGCTCAGAACCTACTAAATGTGTTGCAAATTTTCTTCCCATGTCCTATTGAAGATGAGGATGTCATCCAAATATATGACCACAAAATAGTTTTTGAATGGCCGCTAGATATCATCCATCATTATGATGAATGTTGCTAGAGCATTAGCAAGCCAAAAGGCATGAACAACCACTAAAAAATGCCTTATTTATATTTGAAGGTCGTCTTTGATACATCAATTTGTTCTATCAGAACTGTTGGTAGCCCTACTTCAGATCAATCTTGCTAAATAATTTGGCACACTTGAGATGGTCAAGAAGATTGTTAATCTGGGGGATCAAGTATCGGTTCTTGACAATGATTTTGTTCAGGGATCTGTAATAAATACAGAGTTTCCATGTCCCATCCTTCTTTTGTACTAACACAATCGAGCTTCCATAAGGTCAAATGTGGAACTTTCATATGAGCTCATGAATTTGACGCTTGATTTCCTCAGTCTCCAGAAGGGAGTGTTTGTATATGGGGCCATTGGGTAAGGGAGACCTAGGTATCAATTCAACGATATGTTTGACCTGATAGTGCAGAGGCACCCCTATAGGTGAGGTGAAAATGTCTCTATATTCCTCTACCACCTCGTCCACCTTCTTTTGTTGTGTAGAAAGACCTTGTGTTGAAGTTGTGGTTGTCGCAATCATCTTTCACTCACCTTCTAACTCAACCATGAATAGGACAAACTTTGTAGTTTGAGATATTACCTTTCAACATTGTTTTATCATATTTCCATTGACGTGCGAGATTGGATCATGAATATACACCCTACCCTATTTTGATGGAACATACTCAATGGATACGTTCCTTTCACAGATGCAAAAGATTCCAGTGATCCACAAAATGCAGGCCCTAGACATAATACTGGAAGCAATACTTGCACATTGATGGGTAGCGCACCAAAAACATATATAAGAATGGGCAAAGGTGGTTGATTTGCTCAAGGAAATATTGCAGCCTATGGTAAATCCCTAAGAGCACATATGTTCATGTGAAATACATTGGCTAGCTAAGAAAATCTCTAACACACTACAGATCATTCAGACTTCCAAACAAACTACGCCAAAAAGTAACCCTACCCGTTAGGTTCCTTTGACTAGGATCATTCCATTAGATGAGCAATGTCGACCAGATTTAGAATCAATCCAAGGGTTGTGCAGTCAACAAAATAACCTGGTACCACCCATAAGAGTCGATGAACCACCATGGCAAGGGTTGAAGAACATGATTAAAGTGAAGAAGCGTTGTGACTTGCCAGGGTCAGAGGCGACGAGACGACATGCCCATAATGGAGCAAGGGTGCACGATAGATATGCACTATGCTCTAGTAGGATAAGACTTAGGTAATATTTAGAATGGTCATTATCAAAGTAATAAATAGGCGGCATAGAAATCTCATCATAATAAGGCGGGACACGATAGGTCTTACCCAACTAAGATTTTGCACATTTTGGAAAAGATTAAGGTTTAAATGCCATAGTAAAATCAAAGGGAAAGAACAATGGTCGCTGAAATTCAATTGAAAATACACATGTGGATGTAGCAATGGGAAAGCGGTTAGTTACCCACGTGACAAGTGACAACGACCTAAGGAAAACCAAACAATTATGGAAATAAGGTCCTTACGATGTATGTGGTTATGCTGGGGCGGGTCAATAATGAAGGACCTTTATGACAACTTGGCAACCAATATCATCAAGGGGAAGTCACCCTCTACATATTTAACACCCCATAACCATATTTCACTTCACCATTTTCTCTGAGCAAAATGATAACACAATGCAGAGCTGAGTGGAGAATACTTAAGCAACAAAGTGCTGATATTTTAGGTGAATCAAGCCATGCACTCAACCACCATAGTCGTCCCAACATAGAGCACAAAGAATCCAGAGGTGCTAACTAGCCACAGACGATAATGAAAACCCCCAATAATCCCCATACACGAAAAAAAGATAAGGCCACCAAGTAACAACAGGTGTCTGAAACTATATTACCCACCAATGTAAGCTACACAGGCCCTCGATTAGGTAAGGTTCCCTTGCTACAGTATATCAACTACAATATTCGAGACCTGGTACAATTCCCTAAGCTAAATTTCGACCAATATGCATAAATAATCTAGGGGGTGGATAGGAAACATAAGGTGGTCACCCAAAAATGGACCAAGCCCCTTCAACAATCTAGTGTACTAACCCTAATGGATTTCCCACACTTTGGATGAGGCATGCCTACCAGGTTGTGTGCTCGATTCTTGCTTAATCGGTTGCATGGAAGATTTCTTTGTCTCGATAGAAAATACCCAGTTGACGAGAATACCATGCACTTTGTTTTAGGCCTTCCAATGCAGAGCGGAGACCCAACGAAAGAGCTAAAGGCCAAGGATGTGGCCCACAAGGAATTTTACACTAAGTATGTTACACGTAGAGGGTCCTGTAGGGTAGTGATTGTAGATATCAATGACCAAAGACTCTGCTTTGCTACATAGTTGTTTTCCTGCAAACTACTATGCAAGTGCTGCAAGGTCGAATGTCCAATCAGAGTCATCGTTTCTATGGAAAGATGTGTTGTGGGAGTCCATATGACGTGGGCACGCTATATATTAAATAAAATCATTAACGATTGTTTGGAGGCCCATGACTTGGGTAAGTAATTTCATTACAATTGCATTATACTATTGATTACCATGATCCCATGGAGCCCCCCTCCATGCCACGGAGATGACATAGTCGATGCACCACCCTTCGCTACACCCAATTTCCTCATGCTACAACACACTAAGGACCAAAAAGTCCAGGATGTGAATCACAAGTCCTTTAAGAAGTGGAATACACAACTCATCTAAGTAGCTAATTTAACACTACACATCCCACATAGTATCATGGAAAGGTACAAGGTCTACCTCCAATTTGAATGTAATTTACATAATGTATTTATTTACCCACTTGCAGACCCACAAGAAACAACCGCAATGATTCCATTTTGTATCACGAAAGAAGACATCTAGTAGGGCATTGAAGAATGAACTAATCATCTTAAACCTACCCCTAAGGATGAGCTAGAGCAGCTTGATACACGAACCAAGAGGAACCGGGAGAGGAAAAGTGCATAAGCAACACTAAAGAAAGACAAGGCATCATTACCCATGCAAAAAAAGGAAGGGAGATCACAAGAAAAAGGTAAGCGATATACATGTCAATAGACACATCCTGAGGTGGAGCTAGAGACTGACAAGGACAACCCCCCCAAGCAGAAAAAGATTGAAACACTTTTGGTGCCAGCACCAATCGACTTAGGTTCCTTTCCAAACCCCAATGAAGCACACACACCAAATCCCCCACTAGAGTTCCACCCTACACCCATCACATAGGAGGTCTTCGCGTAGTCTGCACAACACACCGTGGCGCTCGATCAAGTTAGCAGCAAGAGAGGACGGGCATGAAGCAATAAAGGGACGAATACCAGTGCCCCAACATAGAAATCAATATAGATTATCACAGGCATCCTCAGCCTCGTCAAGGAGATCAAGGGACAACTAATGATGCAACATATAATGCAGAAAGAGGCAACACGCAAATTTGAAAACCTCTGTCATAAATTGGCAATTGCTTCGAAACCCAACACCCCCTCTTAGGCACAACATATGACCAAAGCAAGTGAAAATAGCCAGAGATGAGTATTGTAGTTCAACCCATTGGTCGCTATTACTTTTGACTCAGCCAGTGCCAAGCTCGAAATTGTGTAGGTGCCTTCACAAGACCCACAAACATATATGACCACCATCATGACAGAGCTGGGAGATAGACACTAGGCACTCAGCCAGTCGCATGAACAATTGTAATAACAATTATCATATCTAATTTTACACTTACAATTAAAGGGTCTAACTCCATATCTAGGGCTTAACATATGAATACACTTCTTGCAACATTGAAAGTTAGAAATTTTAATAATGAATGTAAAGTTAGTGATGGTGATGGGAAACATCAAACATAAAAAGATATATTTTATGCCATCATCTTCTCTCCAGCGTTAACATCCTTGATTGGACGACAACAAGAATCACAAGAAAGATACCCATGTCACATGGTGAAGAAAATCTAGATGGTGTGTTTTTGTCAACTTCTATTAGTAACACATTTAAAAAAATAAATAACAACTATTTTGTTGTAGAGCATTTAGGACAATATATCTCTCTATATATGTTTTCTTTTGTTGTTCAATGTTATGATAATGCTGATTATCAGAAATTATTTGAGGAGCGTCCTTGTTTTTGGGGAAGTGTGGGACTTTTATAATCACTTGGTTTCCAGAATTTGATTCTAACTCTATGTTAGTGACTAGAATGCTAGCATGGGTTTTCCTTCCCAATTTACCATTACATTTCTAGTATTTATCAATGTTTGAGTATAATGGAAATACTTTGGGTATTTACATAAAACCTGATCTTGAGATAATTGTAATGAGATTGTGTACATAATCTTGTTTATGTGTTAAGATTGACTTAGTATGCATGTTTTAGACAAAATGATTCTCAAATAGAAAAAATCTAAATGCACATAAGTCTTGGATTATGAGGTGTAGGATATGCCAACTTCTAGGATATATACAAGCTACTTGTCCCCGTGCTCGATCTCATCCTCAGAAGAAAAAATGGACCAAATAAAAACTAAAGAGATGGAATTTTACAAAGGAACAATGCCAAATGATGACATTGATCAAAATGGGGTAAATTAACCACCGCAAGTGTCGATTGGGGAACCCACTCTTACTTTGGGAGATAGAGTAGAAAATATGGATACAGGGCTTTCCTCTCGAGGGAGATACTTGTACTTGAAGCTCATCTAGGTGGAACAAAGAGACTTCATGAAACTGATACCTCTGATTCAAATAAGGGACTGGTTCCTCTATGGATCTTAGTCTCCCACCTTCTGACTTACAATTAGTATGTGTGGCTCCTTCTTCAGAGGGGTCGCTAGAAGTTAAAAATAGGAAGAGGAAAAATAGAAGTATTGAAAATTATTTCTTAAAGGGTCAGAAACGACATGTACATTAATTATGTGATTTTCATATCATAAGTGCAGTTTGTACATGTACTCTTATAAGTGCGATATGCACCTATACTTGCTTTTCTTGTATTGTATTTTAATGTGATTTCTTTGTATAATATAATCTAAAGCACAATTATTTCTTGGAATATATAT
>CBVK0102237127.1:0-10326 GCA_900067695.1 Picea abies
TATTTCGACCATCATTTTTCCCTTCTGACCTCACACATTAGGGGGCATCTGTTATATCACAAAATGCCACACCTATGAATTTATTCCATGGCCTAACCCTTTCCATTGGTTTGCTAGAAAAATTCCCAACTTGCCTCATCGAAAGTATCTAAAAAACATGTCTTTTGCACATATCTGCAGGCTCCTTTGATACAACGCATGGACATCTATGACTTCTCAGTTTGCCACCCACGGATGCCCTAAAAAAATGGAAAAAAATGAAATAATTCCAATTTTTCGGGCCGGTTTTTTCAGTTGGGCTCGTTTCCCAATGTCCTCATGCTTGTACAAAACAAATCACAACTTCCCTAACCCCTTGGGGAAGATATATAAGCACTATTGAGGGCTAGAATAGGGGGGTATTTTTGGTGCAAGGTTATGCTGTTGAGATCTAGCAAGCTTCCCCAATCCTTTCATGCTTTGAGTAGTATCCCCTAACCTGGAAACTCCTTTTCTAGTGTTACTTCCTCTCCTATATAGCCATAAGGTGTGCTCTTATCCTTATTGGGTTATGTGAGGAAGAGCCTAATTGCTGAGTTGATGCTCGAAGGACTTGTGGAGGAACCCAGTCGATTGGCTCTGAAGCAGTGCATGAAGACGGAATAGGTTGTAACCAACTTTCATATATTGTCAATAATATAAGAGATCTCATTCCCTCCTGTAGTGTGTCCATTGCAATGTTATATGTTATTATTGTTCATATACGCTTTGATTTATACACTTGATATATGCTTCTTGAACCTATAAATACCTTGTTGGAACACTATCTTGGTTTCTTATTGCAGGCTGGTTCTGGCGGAGACCAGGAGCGCTTCAATAAACTGGAGTGGGGATCAACATCGAATGAAGGGTTTAAGGTGGAAGTCTTCTCCTTTCCCTTCCCTTCTCTCTCCTAGTGAAAAAGTAGTTATTTCCCGTTTACATGTTTGTTTGTGAGGGTAGTTTTCAGTCTTCTTATTTCGGTCTCGTTCTGCTGTGACTTGACCCAAAGTTACGGGGGAAATATCCTGTCAATAATAATGCATCTCTCAAGACTCTACAAGTTTCTCTTTTGACATTTTCCCAAGTCAATGTTTTGTTATGTAAAGATAACAAAAAATAAATAGATTTTAATGGACATTCTAGCTTCCAAACTACTTGCAACCACTAGATTCTTTCTCCAACATGGCCTTTTTCCATCTTTGATAAATAACCCAACTTTTTGGTATATTCTCCAAACCCCTGATTCTTATACCACTTGATTAAGTCTTCTTAATATTTTTTTTTAATTGCACTAGAAGCTAAAAATTTTACAAATCATTTCCATTCCTCAGTTTTCACACCCCACAGATTCAGTGCCTCTACCAACTTCCAACCCTAAACCCATGCATTCCTTCCATCATTTGATGTTGCATTCTCCAGGGAATAAATCCCCGTGAAATGGAGATCTCTTATCAAATCTTTAGACAAAATGTAATTACCTTTGCAACCAATCCAAGGGTCTTCCCCTGTTCTCACCTTGATCCCTTTTCCAATCTTCTAGGCTGACCACTTTCCAATTAGTGTAAAATCCCTTACCAAGGATTTCCAAACAATAGATCCTCCTTGGGGGGTTTTCCTTTCTTTCATGAACCAATCTTCAATATACATCCTTCTCAAATATTTAGGTTTCATTATCTTACCATAGAGCCCTTCATTGCAAACTAGCTTCTGTAAACTTTTAGCAGCGACGGCTAAACTGAAAAAAGTGAATATTCTTTAAACCTTGACCTCCGGTTTCCTTCAAGTTTTCCACTTTTATCCATTTTACTAATGGTATTCCTTCCTTTTCCCTCTTTCCTATCTAAAGGAAATTGAAGCACTTTTTTTTTTTGGTTAAGTATTTCTTTTGGAATACGAGGAATAGACATCCAATACACAAGAATCCTTTCCAAAACAACCTTGATCATAACTAATCTACCTCCCCTCAACAACCATCTGTTACACTATATTGAAACTCTAACTTATATTTGATTGAAATTTTAGATTTTATTTTATTGTATAACCATATCCAATCTTCATACCTATAATTATTAGGCTTTAAATTGAATCCTATATGTTTAATACGATGAGCTAGATCTAAATGATTCATGGGAAGGATATTTACAATTTAAACTTTTCTTCTTCATCCACAACATTAAACATCATTGCTAACTTTCTAACATTGATCTGCGTGCATGTAGCCCCACAATAAGTATCCAAAATATATTTTATTTTTATAATCTCCTTAAGTGATCCTTGACCAAAGATCAATGAATCATCGACAAATAGTAAATAGGAAATATCCACGACATTGAAGATTTGTATTTCTTTAACAGGTCCACTTCTCATGCCATATTTTATCAACATACTTAAGCCTTCGACCACTAATACAAAGAGAAATGGTGATAAAGGACATCCTCAAAAAAGACCTCTAGATGCGTTCAAGAAGTCATGTGAAGATCCATTAATTAGGACTACATAAGATGTTGAAGATAGTCATCCCATAATCTAGTCCATAGTCTACAAATTCATACCTAGCTGGAATAATAACAATATAAGGTATAACCAAATCACCTTGTCAAATGTTCTTTCTAGGTCCAACTTCATCACAAAAACATGAAGTTTTAGGTTTTGATGGTATGCAACTCTTCATGGGTTGTTCCAACAACATCATGAATTTGTCTATTGAACATGAAACCAATTTTTTCTTCATATATTACACCTTGTAGGATTTCTTTTAGTCTATTAATAATGATTTTAGAAATTAGTGTATAGAATAGATTACATAGAGAGATAGGCTTGCACTCATCAAAAGATGATGGATCATTCCCCTTAGAAATGAGAGCTATAAAAGTGGAAATGATGGCACCTAAAAATTTCCCCCAAATTCTGAATTCCTCCACCATACTTTGCAAATCATCCATCGCCAAATCAAAGAAAGCTAAGTCAAATTCTATTGTCCATCCATAAGGCTCAATATTTCTTTTGGATCTTTTAAAGGAGTTTTAAACTAACTTATCTCATCCTTTAACGCTTATGCTTATAGCTCTACATTCATTTCATCATCAATGACCCTTAGAAATAAACTAACGATTTTCTTAATTTCTTCAATATTAGCTACCTCGTGATCTTTAAATAAATATTTGAAATGTTGCTCACCCACCTCAGTTATATCCTTGAAAGTGTTGACTCTAGATCCATTTGATCTACTAATATCCCAAATGGTATTCACATTCCTCCTATGACTTGCATATTTGTGAAAACAATTATAATTAATGTCCCCCCCTCAGTTAGCAAAATAGCTCTACTTTTGAGCCACACTTTGTCTAGAGCTTTCTTTTTCCCTTTAATATCTTCAAGGCTACCAAAATTTTCTTCAGATAATACCCCTACTTCATTATTGTTAAAAAATTGTTAATACCTTATTCTAGTTCTTTTAGTTCTAATTTATTCTTTTGAGCAAAAATTCGAGCCCATTCATATGCTTCTCTTTTCGCCCTTTTACAGTTGTATGTGAATTGCTTCATAGTTGAATCCTCAATATTATTGTCATAATGCTTCCATAATCTGAAAACCAAAGCTTCAAATTCCTCCTCAACTAATCATGAGTATTGATTTAACTTATCAGGGGCAAGAAACTTCCTACCTTTAGTTTCAATTTGAATCAAAATACATAAGTGATATGATAGGCCTCCTTGACCCACCCAAGATTTACTCTAGCTCTGTCTACCTTCAATTGTTCAATAACCAGAAATCTATCCAACCTTTTTTCTATTCCTTCACCACCTTTTCTACCATTTCTCCCAAGTAGTACTTACTTTAACAAGGTCTACATCAATCAACTTCTAAAATTCAAAAAGGTGACAAAAGAAATCATCAAGAGGGTCCTTTCTTGCAACCTCCCTCCATATCTCTCTTTGATTAAGAGGTAAATTTAAATCCCACACAATTATAACATTGTCATCATTTAAGCACTAGACTCTACAAGTCCTTCCCAAAAGGGATTCCTATCTTCATAAGGTCCATACAAATCTACTATTATGTACACCCTCATCAATACTTTTTGTCTAACTTCAATATCTATACTTGTATGTAAAAGATTGGAAGAGATTGCAACTAAGTTAGTATTTTCCATGAAACCATCCCTACAAATAGACCATCAACATCAATGGAATAGAAGTCCCAATCTCATTGAAAATAAGACAAAAACTCTACAACCTTATACCCTGCACACATTGTTTCTAGAAGGAGCACAACATCAAGTTTGTAAACCACACATAGTATTTTTAGGGCTCATTACTTGCAGACACCTCCCACCCCTCCATAATTAAGTGAGAGAATTATCATTTGGGAGCAATTTTAGGGTTATTCCCTGCTCTAATATCCCCACTATCATTTGGGAGCAATTTTAGGGTTATTCCCTGCTCTAATATCCCCATAAATGGTAAGTTTCTTCCCCTCCCTAATGCCTTTTTCTTCCTAGGTATTAGCTTTGGAAATACTAGATTTCCTTCCTGCTGAAATTTGATAGTCCTGATCCAAGGCTAACCCCCCTACCACAAGTCCAACATTTTCCACAATCTCTTTTTTCAATCTTAGGAGATAAGCATACTTAATGACAGGTTTTGGAGGCTTAGTTGAATTTTATGAGGAACTAGTTATGGATTGAGAAACTTCTCCAACATATAAATTTACTGAAAAATGCATGGAAGCTTGCCCATCACTACCTAGCTCAAACTGAGACCACAAGTTCTGGGTAGCTAGGTTTTGGGTGTTGGATACATGACAATTGAAATTGACAAAGTTCTCAAAATTTATAAAATATGCAGGGTTACCTAAAAAAACCCTATGGTCTCTATCCCTTAAGACCTCCCCACTCTTAGAGAAAGAGACTAAACACCCAACAATAACAAGAATTGTTTTTTGAACTTTTTGAAAACAAAAGGGAGAGTCATTAGATAACATACCTTGGACTAATGGATGTTGAGGTTAATTTATAGAGCAATCTTTAGAGCCTCAAGGGATAATTATATCCCTTGCTTGTGACTTGTCACAATCTAGGGCAAGGAACATAGCCATGTTAAGACCATTCTCTTCTCCCTTTTCTTTATTATCCTTCGAACATTATAGAAGAATGCTTCATAACACAAACTTTTTGTCTACACTCCACATACCTTTTAGGTTTCTTATAGTCTTCCCATAAATGTCCAATTTCATTATAGTCACTACATCTAACTAGAACCCTCTAGAAATCCATCTTCTAAGAGAAGGTTCAAGATTCCCAAACAATTTCTATTTATGCAGGAAACCCTTCTCTAAGGTTGAAGTCGACCAAAAGTTTTACTAATATTATATCTTACTTCTCCATGAAATTTTCCAATGCAACAAAATGTCTAAGGGAATTACCCATTCCTTCTAGAATTTTCAAGTTTTAAATCTCCAAAGGTAGACTAAGAAGGATGACCCACATTTGTTCTATATACTTTGGTTCATATTTGGAGTCAAATCCTTCCTTTTGTTTTCTCAGCACCAACCCAAAAGGCCCCATTGCCAATCTTACTTAAGAAGTAATTCTACATCCTTCATTTTTTTTTACCATAACGCAAATCCATCCCCTAATCAAGTATAGGAAGTAGAAATCACCTATCGACGGAATACAATTTTTTTTACAAGGGGGTCTCATACACCAATTTGTTGTCTAGCTTGGTCGTGACCTTAAAACAGGAAGGGATATGAGTTGGCCTGATGCCAGATAAGCATGTGTGGTGCAATTTAGGGTTATAATAGGGGGGGAGGGAAAGATAGATAGATAGATAGAGAGAGAGAGAGAGAGAGAGAGAGAGAGAGAGAGAGAGAGAGAGATGATTGTTATCCTCCCCGCCCAGGTTGAATTCCCATAAGTGACATGTTGATCTCTTAATGAGTATATTGTTGTAATGGCTTCAAGCCTTGTTGTTGACTAGCCTTGTGCCATGAAGATTCTAGGGTTTGCCTTGGGTACCATCCTTGAAATGAGGGGAAGTACTTAGGGGTTTTTCCTAGTCTTGTAACCTAGAAATATATTTTAAAATTATTTTACTTAAGGTGAACATTGAAATATTGTGTTTATGGCTAACATTGATTTTTTTTTTTGTTATTAATATTTTGTTTAAATGCCACATGTCAACTCCATGTTGAGCACATAATGAATTACACATATCCTTCATACTCAACTGTAGAAAGTGCCATTCGACGCAGTTAAGGGGGTATTACATGACTTGTAAAAAAATTAAATGTCAAAATGTCTTTAAAATAAAATATTGGTTGTCATGAATAATGTTTAATATTAAACATTAATAGTATTTCGATGTTCAATGGGAAAATGACATGCACTTGAGCATCACTTTTCAAATATGCATGGGATTACTTCACAAACCTACTAATAATAAAGTTGATAGAAATCTTTTGGATTTTGGGTATCCTATGATAAAATATGAACCTCAAAAAAAGATATACATTATGGATATAGATATGTGTAAAAGGTTGTTGTTTGTTGTAGATAGAGACATAGTGTTTTAAGGACTTTGGTCCTCTTATCCAAGGTTTCATTCTCGTTGAGGAATTTATGATTTAACTGCTGGCCCCAACTAGGGACAATGCCCATTGTGGTTGGCCCTTGCAAGATTATGTTTTCTCGAGATTGGCATGCCCAACAAAATTCTTTGGAAAAAAAGACACAGTATTTTGGCCTTTGAATATTGAATGATAAAATATGAACATAAAAATATAAGAAGAAATAACTATACATTATGTATATTGAAATGTGTTGAAGATTGTTGTTTGTTGTAAGTAGAGACATAATATCCCAAAGAGGTATTCTTTCCTTCCTTGGGTGCTCATTTAATTCAACACAAATTAAACACCCTCTCAACAATTCTATATTACACGTGTGAAGTTTTAATTCTAATAAACAAGGATGCCATGAACTCCTAATACTTAGTTGTATGTTTTATAACCTAGTGTGGCTTCTATAATGAAAACAAACATGGTTCTCGAGTTACTTGCAATTTCACCGATTTAACTTGGAGTTATTGATGAACCCCATATTTATCCTCTTTAACTTATATTTTGCTATCTATATTGCCTCATATAACTGCTAAATAGTTCCTTAATGTTCTCAAAACATTCATGGAAAACTATTACTTAATGGCATTTCAAGTTTATTTAGTAATTTCTTTTTCAATCAATGTGATTTAACTTAATGATGATCAAATGTGATGAATGTTGGACGCTACTTGAATCCTTGATTTAAATGTGTTGTTCATGGTGTTGTGGCATGCAATTATTTGTACCTACTTTCCATTGAGGATTTAAGTTGATGTTGCATAATCTCCACAATGTTGATTAAAGGACTATCTCCATGCAACTGCTACAAGGAAAATGTGAATTCTTCACATGAGAACTTCATTGACATTATGTTGGAGAGTCTTTTGGCCATAGAAACACAAAGCAAAATTTCAAGGATATTTTCAAGGATATTGTCACGCATTTTGTGGCACTAACTAGTATGTTGTCCACTGACTCATGAAGCAACCAAATGGTTAAACTAGAGTTCAAGTTCCGTGACTTAGCCATGTTTGAGACTAGTTTTTATTTAAGAAAACAATTTACTTATTCTTAGGGATTAGTTAGTGAAGTCTTTGGACCCTTCCTTTTGGAGAATTCATGGCACCCCTTGTATTTAAATAGATTGCATAGATCCAACAAGGGGTTCAAACTTCTTCTCTATTTCCAATTGCTTTGTAACATAAGATTTTGAGTTAGGAGCAACCATGTAAATGATTTTGCATCTTTTATTAATACAAAATTTGTTGCACTGGTGATAATTTAGAACTCATTCAAGGATTCATTAGTCTTTCTTAAGTAAGGGATTACTCAAAGGAAGGAAACTAATGAAGCCTTTGTTTACAATACATCATAGTATGATTTTGTTATTAACAACATAGTTTTTTGTATGTTCTTGATTTTGGTTACTTGTAGATGTCATCATGAACCGTAATAAACTCTAGACGTTGAATGAATAGGTCATATTTAGAACTCGTTCAAGGATTCATTAGTCTTTCTTAAGTAAGGGCTTACTCAAAGGAAGAAAACTAATGAAGCCTTTGTTTACAATACATCATAGTATGATTTTGTTATTAACAACATAGTTTCTTTGTATGTTCTTCATTTTGGTTACTTGTAGATGTCATCATGAACCCTAATGAACTGTAGACATTGAATCCATAGGTCGTGGTTAATATAGTTACCTTCATTCTATTTTCTTTTTATCAAATGAGGTTGCTTGTGTTAATCTCTTACATGCATAAATGGTTACTTGTTTCATAACTGCATCATAGACTTAGAGCATTTAGAACTCTTAAACATTATACTTCTTGGTAGCTTAGTCCTTTTGGTTTGCATATATAGTGCATGGCACCTTTAAAGTTTGTGTGATATTGTATTGATAATTAAAGTGAATTATGGATTGATAAGTAAAAACCTTTTCCAAGAACACTATCACTTTGGAAGTGGAGAGCTTGGCCACAAGTGACAATGTGAAGGTTAAGATCTAAAACAAGGAGGGGATATCCCCTACCTAAGGAAGTTTGATCTTTAGAAGAAGCTAGAAAATGGGTGTACCCTAGTGATTATAATGTACAAAATGAGCCAACTTTGCACTTGATGTTTTATCTCCATGGAAGTTCTAGGAATAAAGGGACAACCTCCTCTTCTACAACCCTAAAATTTTCTCCATCCAAGATGACTAGAAAAGTTAAATCAACTTCATTTAAGGACACTCTTCTTTGATTGGAGAAACTTTCAAGTGACATTAAGTTTACTTCCAAGTTGTTCCCAACTAATTCATCCTCATTTTATGAAAATATACCTACTTTATCCTTCATTGCAGATAAAACAACCACAATTTTGATCTTGAATGGGTTAAACAATATAAGGAACATCCTTAAACATGGGATGATACATAGGGTGATGGATTATGGTCATGTTTGAAAAAGATCAAAAGTCAGATTGTTGATTCTGGAGGTTCTTTCTTGAAGAGCCCATTGTTAATCCACCTGAGTGCAAAAGGTTTTTTAATTCTTAGGTTTATATCAAGGTGGGATAGAGCACAAGTTTCAAGTGAGGGCCCTTGGTTTATAGGACAAATTTGGTCTCTATGAAGCCATGGAACCATAGTTTTAATGTGCTTATAGAATCATCAACATGTATTTTGATTTGGGTGAGAATGGTTAGTCTTTACTTTGAATATTGGAATTAAAATACCCTTATGGCCATTGGTAACACTTTGGGAAAGTTTATTACCTTAAGTAAAAAAAAAACATGAAGTCTATCGCCATCATTACCTAAATGTGTATTTATGCATATGGATCTTCCAAATAAAATATTGTTGGAGCATGAGAATCATATTTGGACACAACTTCTAGACTATGAACATATAACGTTCTTTTATAAATTATGCTTTGAGCATGTGCATATTGAAACCTAATGCCCAATATGATTTATTGAGTAAAAATGTGTTTAAATAGTAAACCGATATGGTGGAAGGATTGGGACTTGTGTCACCATTAGGTAACTCTACCCATCATGTAACCAAAGATACAAGTGCTTGGAACATCCATAAATTATCCCATCCCATCCACTAAGGATGGAGATGTAGACAATGGTATATATATAATTGAGGAGTTGAAATTTCCACTGTAATATTCCTCACTCCATTGTGTTGATGAATGCAGCTATAGGAGACATCCTACAGCTTGCAAACATGTGAGATGTGGAATATAACAGTTATGTGAAGTCTTTCTCTCATCTTACAAACTTGAGAGAAAGCCCTTAATAAAGGGTTCATGGTTCCAGCTTGGGATAGGGCTAGGAATGCATATATGGCCTCCTCCATGACGTGAGAGATAATAAATCCAGATGATCATTTGGTGGAAAAGCGATCTGTTGAGTTAGGGCATTCCTGTGGCTGAGCACATGGTGAACGTGGGAAATCCCAAAGCACTGGGCACATCGTCATGTGAACAAGAATGAAGATGATGTGATGGAATCCTCTGAGCAACAACAGAGTTGACGATAAGACTCCAGATGATCCTCCTGTTGGTGGCAGTGAGAAAGCAGATCTGTAGAGAAAATGTGCCTATGAATGAGCATAGGTGAACGTGTGAGGACCTGGCTCATCTATGCAATGTAGTGAATCAGGTCCATGGAATCCCTATGGATGTGGCCCCTAGTGGATGAGAACTAGTG
>CBVK0102237129.1:0-42561 GCA_900067695.1 Picea abies
AGGTGTCCAATAATGGTGGGAAATAAGGTCAAAGGAGATCCACATTGAACATTAGGTGTAGGCCAAGGAAAGGAGGAATGTTGAGCTCAAAATCATTATCACCCACAACCTTGGTGATGGTGTACGACCCATAACAGAGTAGGAGAAGATTTCAATGGGTTCTCTTAAGGCATTCTTTCTGGAAATGCAACCAAACATTGTCACCCACCTGAAACTTACATGTTGTCTATGGGTGGGGGTGAACCACATACATGTTGTGTTGCTCTGCTTGGTGTAATGTGTTAATGTTCTTATATGTTAATGTGATTAGTGCTTTAATATAGATGAATGATATGTCGATGCTTAGTTCTTAAGATTATGGATGGATGTTAGATCTGACTTATATACACGTGCTTAGTGTTGAATCTATTAAGATCTGTTCTATTTCGTCATGCTAAGTGTTGTTAGATGTTAGATCTGGTTGAATACTACATTGTACTGTAATTAGGGTTTAACTGTGATGTAACTAAGAACTGAATATTGATAAATATAATTGTTGAGTGCTTTGTTAAGTGACTAAGAACTGAATATTGATAAATATAATTGTTGAGTGCTTTGTTAAGTGATTAGAATCATAGATCTGTGTCCCAGCTAAGGTTGCAGACACTAGAGTCCTGCAACCACCCCTGCCTCTACATCAAGCGAGACTTGATCTGCTTCGTATGTGTTGCCGAAAGGGATGGTAGTTAGGGTTTTGTTGGTGTGTTGTTGTAGCGTTGAACCCTCAGTCTGCCCCTGTGCCAACAATGAGCCGTTATAACCAAGGTTTGAAGATAATTATCAAATTTTTTCAAAATTTTACAATTGGTGATTCATATCGTATCTCAAGGGATGGACTTCATTCTCATGACACAAATTGCATGAGTGATGAAGTATCTCATGATCTCCAAAATATCTAAGGATGCTTCTATCCAACTAACTTCTTATAATCACCACCAACATACTCGTTCAACACGCTAATCCTATAGACAAGGGTTTAGTACCAGACTAACACATTCATAAATCTGGGTACCGGATTAGCACAACAATATTACCAGAATAGTCACGGAGCTGGTACCGGATTAGTGCAGAGTATTGGTACCGAAAGAGGCACAGATTAGTGGTACCGAAAGAGGTGAAAAGTAGTGATACCAGATCACTGTAGAGTACCATATCAAGAGGAGTATTGGTACCGGATCAGGAAGAGTATCAAATCAGATGGAGTACCAGATCAGGCAAAGTACCAGATCAAGCAGAGTACTGGATCAAGCGGTTGTTGCAGTACTAGACCAGCAGTAGTACCGGATGGAGCTTCTTAATTAATAGTCAAAGTAATTAGGAGTATAAATAATCATTTAATTATTCAATTCTAACCATTAATAAACCACATAAATCATGATTAAATGAATATTACCTCATGTACAAAACAATTGTTAAATGACATGTCTGTCGAGGAAAATAGACAGAGAGTACATATGTATGATGCAAAATTGGTTAGGATATGGGACAAGATAAGGAAATTGGAGGTGACAAAAATGAGGTTCAACACACACTAAACGATAGATCTCTTTTATTTTCCCTAAAAACAAATACCCATAATGTCTGTAGAGGAAATATATATGATACCACTTTTAAGGTACCAGATGTATTATAATAAGTATAAATATAAATATTTCAACAAATTCTAGCGAAACAACTAAATATAGAGAATCACAACACCAAAAATGATACATTTATTGATAGAAATATAATTTTCCTTGCCTCCTCAAGGGGGAAACCTTGAGTAGAGCAGATCTCAATTACAATAGTTCTGAAGATAAGACTTTCTCATGCCTTCTACTCCTATTTATACCAATTTTATCTTCTAAAGAACATTATGGAGAAATATATTTCTAGAAGTGGAAGCTTCTATTAAGTCTTCTTAAATTCAACTTATTCACATTATTAAATATGTCTTATTAACTAATGTTGGCCTTTATTACATGGAAAATATATTATTATAGCTATGTCAGGGGTTAGGGAGGTTAGGTCCCTAAAACACACTTTTATTTAGAAAATTTAGATGCCTACTAAAGCGCTAGAGTGTTAAACCTTAATGAAACATTTTAGTGTGAACCATGACCATCCAAATATCTACTAATTTAGAAAACTCTTTAAGGCATTTTTAAAATAAAATTGCAAATTCTAGATTTCACTTCAAATCTGCTCTCAATGAAACTGTGCCAAAATGGAACCGTGACCATCCAGATATCCCGGAATTTGGGTTTTCCTTTAAATCTTACAAAAATGAAAAGTCGAATGTCAATGACACATCACTCGTCCATGTGTCACAAAAAATCACCACCCACATGTCATTCCATGTCATCCCCAATCCCACACTTGTATTCATGTGTCATGCCACATCAACCTACACATGGCTTGCCACATCGACAAGTTTTCACATCAACATTTGTTGGGATGTCAAGGAAAAATGGATGATCCATACTCGAAGGGATTTTCTAATAAACTATTGGGATAACTTCTTAGGAAAGAACATGATGAATGAAACCTTGAGGAAAAACCCCATCCATCCATATGTCTATGAATCCAGGTCTTGCATTCAACCCCTTTTTAAAATAAAGACTTTATTGAGATACTGAACCGACATCATGCCTAAACAGAGCTACGAAGATGGAATCCTTTCCATATGGATATCTAGAAATATGAATATGCCTTTAATGAATCACAAAAAGGATAGGCTAGACCCGGATGCTAGGATAGCTCAATGTGTGATGGAACCATGAAAATCTGTATATTCGAGAATCCAATATTTTCCTTTCTGTTGTTGTATTTAAAAAACCAAATTCTAGACATCCTTAATACAACGAGCTTCAAGGAAATTCACTCCCTAATCTGACTAGTAATATGAGCCACTTTCTCCTCTAGTCCAAAAGGGAACTCCATCATTTTCTACTCACTATGTAAACTTGTCGATTTCACACAAATTTATATCGTTTTGAATCTTAAGAGATTCAGACAACTGAGATAAAAGATCCCAAGAAATATAATCCTACGTTTCATGTTATTCAAGATTACCAGCCTAACATCCATACCATTCAAGGGATTCAATCCATGGGCTTAAAAGATTCATAATAAAAGTGTAATAATGTTGTATCCCACAAATAAGAAGTCTGAGATTCGAGGGAAATCAAGAATCCCTAAATACATAAAAACACAACATACTCAGGCTTCTTTCATTCTACATCCAATAAACCATGCTTCCACATGCATTCCATGCAAGTATCTTAGAGAAAATTTGGCTCTTATCCTTAAAGTATTTGCAATATATTTTGAAAAGGAAAATAACTAGAATGTATATCACTGAGCTTACTAGGTATATAGAGCAAATATTTCCTCCATTTATCATAGTCTTCCAAGAGACAATAACTAGTAAGGAAGTTTAATAAATGTAGAGAATGAAAATCATACATTCATTCCATCTCTCTTATTTTATTAATCGTAGCCCATACATCATGCCTACTCTCAGGCTGTGATTCGGTGGGGTGTTCGAGTACATGCACAACATTCCACTATCTCTATTTTTATCCATTCTTCTATTTAGGAGGTTGCCTATTTTTAACAGTGCTCTTTATAGGAAGTCTAACGTATGGCATTGACGCCAATGAATGGGCATTGGATATGGATAACTTAGCCCCTTAAGAAGTGCACACTTCCATTATTATTAATGAAGTCAAACTTATCATTTAACGTCATTTACCAATTAGTGACTTGTGGTATTGATCCATGGTATTGATTAGTTAAGAATTGACTAAATCTAATTATTCCATGCACAAAGAACCCCAACCAATTTCTCCCTAGAGAGTTTATACATTGTACTCATGTCAAACATTAATATACAAGTGAAATGTGAATTGCTTCTTCAACAATATTGACTTTTCAAATGTCATTTCATTCTTTCTTCTCTCTTTTTCTTGCAATTTTACTAGTGCAGTTTTTTTTCTCGCAACTATATCTTGGCTTGTGCTTAAAATCCTATGCCACATAGCTTTCTTTGCAATTACTAGACCTCACAACTTCTAAATCCTCTTTTCTAATAAACTAAACCATTTTATCTAAGAAATTTCGAAATCAAATATATTCTTAAAAAGAAACTAAGTACTCTTAAAAACCGTACTATAACATACTTTAATAAGGAAAAGTAAATTATAAGACAAAGCTATACAGAGTTATATATACAACAATTACCCTTTCTTAACATATTCCTTAAAAATAACATACTATTAAGAGAAGTTATTTTCCCAATTCTAACACAATGGGGAAAAACATTAATAAGAAATGATTTATCAAATGGAAAACCATAATAAAAATTAAAACAGATAAGTTGGTTGTACAACGCTTCAATACAAAGTATTTCACTCCTCAACTACTACCCATGCCTCTCACAATAACGAGCATGGTACAAATACATTAAGAGCATTTGATATTGTCCACCCAAACAATTTACACATCATTAATATATATTAATCAATAAATTAGAGGGATTTGAAATTTATGACAAATAATAATTATTGTTTTCCATTAAAATGGAAATAATATTCCATATCATAAATTCCATAATTTAAAATACACTTAATATATATATGCTTTAACATAGATATGATTTGGAAAATCCTTGCAATCTATCTGCTTTAACATAGATATGATTTGGAAAATCCTTGCAATCTATACACATTTGAATTGTGGAGCCCTTGGCATGTGAAGAAATCCATCATTCTTTGTCTCATTTAAAACTCAAATGACCTTTTTCGGACGACCCAGGATGAAATTTAAAACCCATAAAAGTTATCAAGAGTATAGATTTGATGGGCCACGAGTTATCTCATTGCTGACCATAACTAGATAATCGAAGTAAATAATTAAACAATGTAATTCAAATTTAATGGAAAAGTTATAATGGATTGACACGATTCCAAGCTTTTAAAGGAGGATGTGTGGTAAAAGTGCCACGTCCCATAATAAAAATGATAACAGCTTGGCTCTTATTCATAAAAGAGGAAGAAACAAAAACATCATAACTACTAAAATTTACCATTTAAATGTTAACATTTGTATTATTTTTTAAATAATTGTTTGATTTTTATTTTATTTTATTTTATTCATTTTATAATAATATTAAGACATAAAGAAATGATAGGTACCACTAAGTAACTACATAAATCATAGTGGAGTGAACTCAAACTTTCTTTTCAGTAAACTTATTATCATCATCATCTCAGAATACACTACCATGCTTGTATCCAAATCAAACTTCTTCATCATCATGAGATATGTGATTACATTGATTGCATATCTAAAGATTTTGATCAAGTATAGAAACTCACTCCATGTTTCAAGGGGACCTACACTACTCCACCTCACTCATCCTTGACTTTTGAAATTGGATTATGATTAGTAATGGATTTTCTCAATCTTGTCTCCTTTCATCTAATTAATTAAGATAAATTAAATTAAGATTTCTACATGACCGATAAAACTTAGATTATAATTATTAATAGAATTATCTTTTATCATATTCAATTTAATTAATTGAAAAAAAAAATCATCTTCATCTTTATTTTGTTTAATCCAATTAATAAAATCTATTTTTAATATATTATATTTTTTTTAATATACAATTAATAATGATAATAAAATAAAATATATAATTAAAAATAAAATAAAAAATAACGAAGGAGAGGACATCATGAAGTTGCACTAAAACCAAAGAAAGTAGAGTGTTTTAACTTGTACACCCTCACAATAGTTGGGTTAAAAAAATACCAATGATTTTTTGTCCTTTAACAAATTTGTAAAGGTGATACCTCATCTCTCCCTTTTTCACATTCCCTTTTTCACATTGAATATTTTATCATATGTTATTTTTAAAGCTATGATTTTGGGTCCTTTAACAAATTTGTAAAAGTGATACCTCATCTCTCTACCTTTTTCACCTCTCATTGAATGTTTTATTATATTTTGTTTTTAAATTTATTACAATGATGATATTAATCTTATTCCAAATTGCATTTGCAATGATAATTTAAATATATTAGATTCATTAAATTATAAGTATAACCATGTGAAAACAAAATAAAGTATTAAATTAAATATATATAAAATAAATTAAAACATAATAATATTGTAATATGTATTTAAAATAATTTTTTAAATACAAAAAATTAATTGTTTTATAATCTATATTTTATGTTTTATTTTATATTATACATAATATATAAGAATGTATTTTAGTTATTAGAATGTTTCTTAAATTTCCTAAATGGGGTAACATCTAGTCAGTAGAGGCAACCTGACACTCATGTAGATAGGGGAGTTAATACCCCCAATCGCCAGCCTCACATCCAGCCTACACAACAAGACTATCATTCATGATGTAGTGATGTTAGTGCGCTGGTCTGGTAAGGGTAATTTAATGGATCTCAATGTGAACCAGTTACATAGCACTAGAGAAGGTATGATGCATTTGGTTGGCGTCACCTCCATCTTTATTGTGCTCCTCTTAGTCACTTCAATGGTTTTTATGAAGGTAAGCTCTCACATGCATTCTCCCATTCTGCATTCTCCTTTGGATCTCATTCTCTTTTGGCATTCCAAGCCTCATTGTCTTGAACACTATGTTCTTTGTTTAGAATCTTCCCTCCCCCTACTGGTGTCAATTTTGAATCTATTCCTCACCTTCACTGTGCCCCTAGCCTACTCTTCGCTAAACCAGATTCTTGGTTTGCCTCTCTCCCCTCATCCATGTTATAACTCCACTATGTCGAGAGAGAGAGGCAAGCCAAACAAGGGTCGTATTATTACAACTTCATAGCTTGATGCAATCACCCAGATCCCTCATTTCCCTCTTTTCCTCCTAGCAGCTCTGCTAGCCCCTCCCACACTGACCATAATTGGATTGAGATTCCTGAACCTCCTCTCAACGTCTCGATGTCACCTCCTCACCTATCCAACACCATGCTCGATTTAGGGAGTTTCCAAATTGAGGAAGAAATTCCTCCTTACGAGATGGAAACCACTGAAGCTTCACCAAATCCCTTCAACATCACCATCCCCCCTACTTATCCCACAATGGAGCCAGGCGGTTGTGTGGTTGAGGAAGAAATCTCCCCCAGTTGGTTGAAATATTGTATAGCACGAAACACCACCCACGGGTTAGCCATGGAATAGACTCCACCAATTGATTTTGATGTAGCCATAGTACCTCATGATGAAATGGTTGGGAGTGGTGTGCAACCCTTGCTCAACCCACACTGTTTTTTGGATGACCACCTTCAATTGATCTTCGAGATGCATCAGAACCTAGAGGACCAACTCCACAATCAGAGCATCCTCAACAACCGCATGGACCTCCTATTTGAATCCCTATCCTATGCACCAACTCAGAAGCATTGTCCAACGTGCAACCAACTGTTCTTTTTCACTTACAAAAATGAAGGATGTTTGGGTTCATCGCACCTCTAGTTTTTCTTTCATTTTTTTTTTATAGGAATCAATTACAATCAATTTTATTTTTGTTAAAACCTTGGTTTCTGGCAATAGCCATGTCTTGGTTTTTAACAATAGCCACGTCTATATTTTCTTGTAGGCTCCCTGTTATGGTTTCCATGCATGTGACAAAACAGATGGAAAACTATAAACTATGTATTAACATGATATTTCTTTAAAATAGTACAATCTCTTTTATTTAAAAAAAAACTATTCCTTAAATTATTGAAAATGTTGTGTGTCTATGTAAGAGAGAGAAAAAAACATGGTCCTACATATTTTAGGATATGTGTTTTATGCTATATTTCATATCATGCATATTATATTTCAAAATACATTTTTTTTATTAGAGTTTTGGTTCAATTCCTAAAGAAAATTTAATTATATACTTATTGATGAATTGATTATTTGTCTTCTTTGTTATAGTCACACCGAATGGGATTCCATAACAATCCTCATTGTAGGAGCACTAGTTAGGTTCTTATAACCATATTGGATATTGAGTGTACACATGTGTCATTGAATGTACCCATGGTGTCCATAACTTAGTGCATATAATGATATTGAGTGTACACATGTGTCATTGAATGTACCCATGGTGTCCATAACCTAGTGCATATAATGATATTGAGTGTACACATGTGTCATTGAATGTACCCATGGTATCCATAACTTAGTGCATATAATGATATTTGTATGAAACATGAGGGAAAATATATTTGAACCTTGTGCCTCTATCAAATATTAAGAATATTGATGGGTTATAGTATTGTCCATTTTTTTCTCATCCTTTCCTCTCTATTTTCCTTCCATAAAGTCTCAACATTCCCTTTCCATACTTAATACATTACCACGTAATCAATTAATAACCATTTCAATTTTATCTAATAATTAATAATAAATTGATATGGTTCGGTCTAATAAATGTGATAAGATGCTTGGTTTAAATGACTATTTAATAGAAATGTATAAATATTGCTACTATTTCATAATCACCTCTATTTAAATCTCTACAAAGGATTTTACTTAATCTTATTAAAAAGCTTAACTATGTTGTAAAGTTTTTTTGTTTTTTTTTTTCCATAGAAAATTTTACATTATATTTATAAAAATATAATCTGTTTTTAAAACAGAGATTACATTATATGATTATTTTTTCATGTATTGATCTCAAAAAAACTTAGCTATACAGAATTCCAAATTCCTTACAAAATATCATCTTTTCCAGTGGAACCATAAGAGACAAATACCATCAAGTAAAGTGACTTTCATACTATATCTACTAATACCTTCACATTTGAACTAGGAAAACATAAAATTACTCCTCCTATAGGCAACTAAAACATGTTTAAAGAAAGAGTTGGGCCATCATGGCCTCCTTCCTATTGACTTTCATACTAATCTGAATACAATATCTACTAATACCTCCATCTTTGAACTAGGAAAACATAAAATTCTCACCCTGTAGGAAACTAAAACATGTTTAAAAAAAGAGTTGGGCTCTCATGGCCTCCTTCCCATTGATTGTAGGCAATTCTCCCTGAAAGATTTTTTAGAGCATGCTTTCATAATCTGACCACCTCTTGATTCTCTTCCCTAAATATGTGTGAATAGGATATGTTCTTGAAGTGATTGAGAAGTTCATTTATCCTATCCTTCCAGCCATCTAATGTTACAACCTGAAGTGATCCTCTCCTATTAAGCCAATCAATGACTATTTTTGAGTCCCCTGGAACATGTAAATCTATAATAGAAAGTTTAGAATCCAAAATTAAAGTATCCCAAAATCCCATGAGTTCATCCCTAGTATTTGTTCCTCTTCCACAATTTAAAGTCCATCTATAAGTCGTGTACTCATTCATCTTTAGGACTCCACCTGCCCTACTTATTTCTCCATTTTGTTGCGTGCCTCATTGAACCAATCAATGAATTTATCTTCTAGAATTTTTGTGGTTGGTAGCCTACCTTTCTTGTGATTGCCCACAACCCCTAAAGATAGGAAAACTATCTTCTGAATGGAGGGCATACCTGACTCAAAGATAGTCTTGTTTATATGAATCCAAATATACCAACATATAAAGGTTGGGAGAGTTGGAAATTAAAGTTTTGTGTTTCCCAATTTTCAAAGCACCCATTCACCGTTTGACTACTCCATCCATCTAAGAGATTTAGAGCATTTTTAACTCTTTCCCATATTGAAATTGTAAAAGGACAAGTTACAAAGAGGTGTTTACTTGATTCCCTTTTTCCTTTGCAAAGATAACATATCCCTGGCCCCATCCAACCTCTCTTTTGAATATTTTTCCAAGTTAAAACTTTATTTTCAACCATAAGCCAGGAAAATAATTTGATCTTTTGTGGGAAATCCCAACTCCATAGTTTTCTCCTCCATCCACCAATTTTAAATTTCCACAATTTTTTAGCAAGGGCGTTGTACACATTTTTCACTAAGAGATGCCCTGAATTATCACCTCTAGTCCACTTTAATTCATCTAGTATCTCTAAGAGATGACTCCCTGATCCAATCAGGTTTCTCTTGTACATCTCCCATTCCACTGCTAATTCTCCTTCCAACCCCAAATATACACTGTCTAACCAGTTTGTGCAAATCAAACCTTGTGGATGAGCATGTCTTGCTTGATACAGAAGATATTTTTTTTTTAAATTAAGTAAAATGATCATCTCATTTTATTATATGGAGTCCTTCCCCATACCCAAAATTACATCCTTACCAATTAAAATGAAGTGTCTAGAACCTAGCTTCCATTCCAACCAATGTAAAATCATAGGTAAAGTATTTAGAATATTTTTCCATCTCTGTGAACCATAGGACATGACCAAAGAGGACTATCTCAACCAGGTTGACACCGAACCATGGGGTAAGTACTTATATTTTATCACCTGATTCTAGATGTAGTTCTTCATCAATACTCTCCACAATGTATTAGTCACCATAACCCTGTAGAAAACAAATATATTCCTCAGACCCCATCCTCCATGTGATTTTGGATTCGAAATTGTCTCCCCATTGCATAAATAATAACTTTTCTTGTGCTTATTTCCTAACCAAAGGAAGGAAAAAACCATTTTGTGGATCCTATTAAGAACTGAAATCGAGATATGAAATAAAGCCATCCAATCTATTGGTTGGCTCTCTAAGATAGCTTTTATCAACACATACCGCCCCCCCAAGGATAGCCACTTATTACACTAGTGGATAATCATTTTTTCACACTTTTCGACGAGCCACATCCAATCCTCCGCCTTGTAACATTTTGGTTTTAAAAAATACCCGAGGTATCTAAATCCTTTCGAAAGATCTTTAAAGTTGTAAAGATATAATTCTTTCAAAACTGCTAGAGTTTCATGTTGTACTTCAGCATGGAAGAAGGTGGAATTTTGAACATTTATCACCAACCTCGACACTCGATAGAATATACAAAGGATATTAATGATTTCAACCCACTCTATGACTGTAGATTTTTACATTATAAGGATTTCATCCACGAAAAGTAGGTGTAGGACCTTTAATAATCTAGATACCTTTATCCCCGACAATACTCCATCTTCTTGTCTTCTTTTTAGTGAAAGGCTAAGTCCTTCCATCACAAGAATGAAAAGGAGAGGCGACAACGAACAACCTTCTACTCTGGAGAAAATTTGTTGCCTCTCCATTTATCAAAATAACGTATGTTGTAGAGGTTACACATCCCATTATCTAATTTGTTGTGGGGACTCCAAAACCAACTTGGAGCAGTATTAACCACAAAAAATATCAATTTGTGTAGTCATATTCCTTTTTTAAGTGTAGCTTCAGAATAATTGCTTGGATTTTTTTTGGTTTTATACTGTGTAGACAATCCTGAGCAGTGCCAATAGCATCTAATTTTTTTCTTCCCTTAAGAAATCACAGTTGTTCCTCAGACAAAGAATGAGAGATAATAGGCCTAATTCTCCTCGCAATAACTTTTGAAATGATCTTGTAACATAAGTTGCATAGTGAAATTGGACGAAAATCACTAAAAGTGTTGGGACTATTGACTTTTGAGATTAATGCTAAAAAAGTTAAATTGATCGGTTTAATTACCTCACCTCTAAGTCTTATTTCCTACACTACATCAATCAAACCCTATCCAACCAGCTCATAGAAATGTAAGAAAAATTCTATAGTCCATCCATCTGGCCTTGGAATTTTATCCTTTGCAAATCCTTTTAGAACCTCTATAATTTCCTTGTTGGTAAACGACTTTTCAAGATTTACAATATCTTCCTCATTAAGAAATCTTGGAAATAACCTTATTGTAGGAATCTACTCCCCAATGTAATTATGTTCAGTGTCATGAAAGAAAGTTTTAAATAAGTTGGTAGCTTCATCCTTTATGGGCTTGTAGCCTGTATGTAGCTGACCCGCTTCATCATTTATCTCCCATTGTGCTTTTTATTTCTCCTGTAGCTTGCAAATAGGTAGAAACATTGTGTATTCTTATCTCCACTTTTAATCCATATAGCCCTACTCTTTTGTTTCCATCTCTCTTCCTCATCCAGTAGGATTTTTTTGCACTCTTCCTCAAGTAACATCATATGTTGTTCAAAATCCTCACTGTGTAAACCCTGAGACTTCTGTTTATATATATTTTCTAAAGAATCTTCAATATTTTCCATATCTAAATGTTCATGTAAGCATTTTTCCCAGGACCATAGCTTAACCCGAGATTTTAGAAAAGTGATTCTCTCTACTAATATCCTTTGTTCTCCCATAACTTGTTGAAATTGTAAATCATTCCACAATTCTTGAACCATATTGTCAAAGGAATCTTCACATAACCAGGTTGGGTTTAGCTTGAATGGATGTGCGATCACCGACATCTCAGAGCCCAGTTGAAGAAGTACTTGAGCATGATAAAAAATATAGGGATATTCCACCCAAGTTCTGTATCATAGAGATGATGTGATAATATCCTCTGCAACATATATTTGATCAAACCTTTTAGTAATTCCATCAATTCTCGTCCTGCCATTATGCCACATAGGAACCACCTTGGCAAGGACTACGTCCGCTAGTTTATTTTTTTATAAAAATCACCTTAAAAAAGGCCGCCAAAGAGTCAACCAAAGCTAACTCCCCCTAAACCTCCTCTAAATATGTTGTGAAATTCATATCTCTTACCATAATCAAATCATCATGTGCTAACAAGCCCCTACCATCCACGTTTTCCCAAAAAAGCTTGCATTCCTGACAGGGGTCTTAAACATTTAGAAAATAAACCTTCCTTTTATCCATTAAGCTTGAACCTAACAAGAAAATACCGCAGTTTAGAACAGGCTCTAAATAAAAGAATGTTGGATCCCAAAACACCAGGAGACCACTAGACGTCCCCACGGAGCTTACTGCACAAATCATCCACTCAGGTTTCAGAGTATACATAAAGTTTCTTGCCTTTTCCACAACCACCATAGTTTCTTGTAGAAATATTATATTAGGAGTTGTTTTAGATATAATTCTTCGCAGGGAGGCCAATCTTAGGGTTCCTCCTACCCCTATGATATTGAGAGAGAGTAGGATCATGATTGACCCCATGGGAGGGATTTCATGCCTCTTAGCACCCCTTGATCCATGTTAGATGAAAATTGGATTGCAGATAAAGAATTGTTGGTCCTCGCCTTTTTGCGGGAAATCCTAGTTTTGATAGGAGATAATTCATACCCCAAACCCTATGACCATGTGGGGTCATTCCCTTTGAAATTCCCATCACCCTAAGGATCTCTAACATTTCCACTAGACACATGTCTGATCATCGCTTACTTCCCCAAGTAAGTTGGTATTGTTACAAAGAAATCCCCCTGTAGATAAGTGGTTTCTCTCTTGGATACTAGACCCTTATGACTAAGACAAAAAAGTTTTATTATGGACACTGAATTTTCTTTTCATAAAGCTAAATCATTCAAATAAGAAGAAGGAAGAAGGGTAAATACCTTTTTACCGATGTTTGTCCTTGTTTGATATAAGATGATCTTGATCTCCAAGTTCTTCAAAAGGTCCTCAAACACAATGAGAAAAAACAATGATACTTCCTACTCTACCATGATTAGCTTCATAATGGATCTATGAAAGAAACAATTTCATGAAATGTACACAAACTTTAAAGGAAAAAAGCCAAGCAT
Organism: Picea abies; assembly: GCA_900067695.1. NCBI lineage: Eukaryota > Viridiplantae > Streptophyta > Pinopsida > Pinales > Pinaceae > Picea > Picea abies. The sequence continues at coordinate 13,723 of CBVK0102237129.1, forward strand.
ATATTTATATTAATGAAAACAAAGTGAGATGCATACATCCATGGATGTAGGTGCAACAACTTCACCAAGTTCTCATTGTCTAGACCCTTGCTCAAATAATCCACACACAGAATGATGATTCTTTGATGATATCTCCCTTATGAAATCATAAGTTTGATACTTCACAATGTCTCCATATCAATACCACTCATGATATCATAAGTTTGGTATCTCTCAATCTCTATCTATCTTTTCCACCATGAGAAGGCCTCCTTATATAAGCTTGGAGAGACCTAACCACTTGAGAGATCTTTGGGATAACTTTAGGATTCCTCTCTTTCATTTGTGCATCTTCCCTAGGATCATTCCTTGACCTCAGATTCAAATCCAACCAACTTCAGAGATTGAGGGGATTCTTCCATGATTTATCTCAACAAACCCAAATTTGCTCAGAAAGGGCAGGGCTCCCCCAAAAGGGTGCATACAGCATTTCAATGCTCCCCTAAAGAAGGCCAGGGAGCATCGGCGCTCCCTGACAATGTATAGGGGATAATTTCCTTCTAAAAATCATTGTTAAGTGGTTTTCTTCATGGAAAATGCTTTGTACTCTTCATCAAATGATTTATCTTCCTAAAACTAGTCTTTGAGGGTGTCTTAAGTGTTCTTATGATGTCGTTAGAGACACAACATATGAAATATGATAGTATGATGTTTGCGACACTTGTGACCAAAAATGTGACACTTGGGACACTATCAATGATGACAATGGGTCATCATTGAAGTGAGTAATTTTGATGTGTAACAGGTATCAGAGTGGGGATTTAGGGATCTCTAAAAGAATAAATTAGTTCTGTAATCATCCTATCCAAATAAAAGTCACTAGTGACAGGTTCACCATAACCTGGGGCAATTTTAGAATCTTTTGTAGTCAAAATCTCAGGAATTACAAGGCTACTCAACTCTTGTGTTGTTACATTCTCAATTAGGGGCCCTACCCGAACATCTAGAATTTTTGAAAACTCAGGATTAGCTTCCAATCCATTACCCTTATCTACCTCTGATGACTGAAGAAGATACGGAAGGAAAATACTATCTAAGTGATCTCTCTCCCATGTAGATAACGTAAAGTACAACATAGGAAATAATTTTTTTAACTTACCAATAAAAGTGGAGTCTGAAGATTCTGGACTATCCATTGTTCTCGTACCAGGGTAATCCCCTGACTCTTGGGCATCCATCATCGTAGTGTAACTGTCATATGACATATCCTTCGAGGATTCCTCCTCAACCAAATCCCCATATATATGAGGACAATTCTTTTGAAGGTGTCTTGTATGCCTACAGAGAGAGCAGTGAAAAGGTATTCCCAAGTAATGCAACCTCTGTATGAGTAGGTGACCCCTCCATTCGATTTCAAGAGTTTCTAGAAGCCCCACATGGATATCCACTTCTATGAGCAACTTTTCCATTCTCTTGTCCAGGGACTATAGTGCTTCTTCGTCAACCTTAATAAAATGAACTAAGGTATTACCAATCACCTCCAAGGATTTTTTATTCCACAACTGTAGAGGTAGACTCGAGAGTAGGACTCATAAGTGGAACAAGCTAAAATACTCTATCACTGGATCAAATATGATGTGCCACCTCTTCAATATCATACTCCCACCCTCATAGCCCCAAAATATTTGTATAATCCTCGCAGCATCCTCTGGGATCTTAAACACAAATCCATACCACCCTCTCAGCAGAGTTGATACCTCGAGGGAATAACCTATCAAAGTTTCTCAGTTATTGTGCATCCACTCTGCAAGTGGCATTTTGCAGCATGACCGACAAGACAACCTCCCAACCAAAGCACATAGTGGTATATTACATGACTCTCCAATTCCTACATCCATACCCAATATCATTATATGCTTAGTTTGTTTTGGCCTCCACACCTATGTCAAGCGCTTAAGCCTTCCCCTCTTTCCTTTTGTGCATATTCCCTGCACTTCCACTTCTTGTGCTTAAGGTGGAATATTTGTAACCTCTACCTTATTCTGACTAAATTGGCCACAATTTTCCTTCTCTCCACATTCAAAATAAAATCCCACATAAACTGCACCAGGAAGACAAGCAATACCTATTGGAATATTGGTTCTTGTCATTGATGTCAACCCTAGTCATTGGTTTTGGACCCCAAGATTAATTAAGGTATTTGGAAATGAAGGAAAATGCACATGAAGATACAACACCAATGGATGGATAGTATACATCGTGTTGTTTCTAGTGGTAGGTGGCATGTCACGTGGATCCTCATGGTTGAGGAGAAATGAATTTTTGAAGATGACAATGTAAATTGAAGAAAAAACTATGTGTCTGCCCTAATGTTAAAAGGAAGTGACATAAATGGTATAAATACATATCATTATGCATTCATTTCATACACACAATTTATTTAATGAACAAGGATATATAATTCGAATTTCAGAGAAAATCTGAAGTAAAGAAGGCCAAATTTCAAGGGAGGATGAAGTCTCTTGGTGATGTGTTCTAAGGTATGTTATTTACAGGTCATCTTACCATTTTCGCTATAATGTTGTTTCTAGAATGATTCAGATGGTTAAATTTGGAGGCTATTGAGAATACATATCTAGGTAGATATGGTAAAAATTTCAACTCTTTATTCGCTATAATTTTGGAGATACACTTTGTGGAAGATAGGGTTTTTGAGTAGTCCTAAAGCTAGTCATAAACATGTGTTATGGGTAAAACATTCATAACTTATTCATAGAGAATCCAAATGAAGTGAAACCAATTGCATTGGAAATAGTACGGGATTTAGTTTATTTTGTACAAATTTCATAATATGATGTTAAATATTGAGCATGGGGCATTATGTACAAGTTCGCTCTCCCAAATAAACCAGAATTGAATAAGGTCTACCATTTTCTCTATAACTCCTTTTTCGGGAGGCTTCAAAGAATGAAAATTGGAGGAGTTTCATAGAATACATTGAGTAATATTATCTATAGGATCATAGTATTCCAGGAAGTGAACAATTGCAGAAGTTGAAGAAGTCTCGGGAAGCATTATCAGGTTCTATGTGATGGTTGGTTGATGGTGATAATTTAATGTAAAGTTTTATTCTCTCTCATATATTCTTGGGTGGAAGGTAGGGGAAAGGATGGAGAGGTCAACCTTCTCTTGATATTTGAGGATTGTATATTCCTTTTTGAGTTTTATCCCTCCCTTTATATTTGGAAGTTGTAGCAACCTTTGGAAGTCATTACTTCCCTTGAACAATAACTATTGGTTATTTCTCATATATTGTGCATTCTGTATTGTGGTGTATTGGTGTAACTCTTCTACTATTGTTCATTGCTCATTGTATATAATTGAATATATAATTTGGTTGAAGTATAAGTTGAAAAAGTTTTTAAATTGTACTTGATACTAATTCACCCCCTTCTTAGTATCAACAATTGGTTTCAGAGCAAGTTTCCTTCAAAACAATTTAACCAATGGAAGGAAAATCTTGAGCAGAGATGGATGACCATGAGCACATTTCAAATGGGATCGCAATATTTGATGGAAGAAATTATGCATACTAGATTGATAGAGTGAAAAATTACCTAACATATTTGGGAGTAGACATTTGGTACTCATTTGTAAATGGCTATGTAATCCCAAATAATGATCGAACTGATCAAAATGAGAAGAAGATTATGAGTTGTAATTCAAAATCCAAACATGTTATTCTAGGAGAATTGGCACCAAATATTGCTAGCAGAGTGATGGGATATATGACGCAGACCTATCATCCCTCAGGCCGATATCCTCTCATAGGATCATTCCTTATCTTCTTTGAACCGAATCGGCTCTTCCGATTCCTTGCTAGAATCACAAATTATCGATCCACAGGTCCTTCGGGAAGCTCGCTTGTGCGAACAACACTAGGCGCGAGCTCCGCCTTTATCAAATGAACACAACACTATGACCATGGGCCTAACCCAAAGTCTCTTGTCGAAATATCGCAATCTCGTGAGCTCGCAAGTTGAAGCATTCAAATTGTCCTTCTCCAATCTCACGATACTCGAAATTTCAATACGGGTATGGCTCTTCCTCTATCAGCCCCTTCCTCACGTGACCGCCAGCTAGGATAAGCACTAGCTCCTCTCGCTACTCGCACCTTTGTGATTTCATGGGTTGAAGTCTTGTGCCCTCCTGTTGCGATATCTCGAGACGTGATAAGTCAATGCCGGGTTGACTCCCTCCTAGATGCTTTTCGCTATTCGCAACCTCACAAGTTGAAGCATCGAGCTTTCACGCTCTTATCTCGTGAATCCCCGAGATGCAAGAAATCAACGTGGTGTTGAATCCTCTTTCTATATGACGTGTGTCTACCTATCTATCATGCAGCCCTCACCGTATGGTTCTGCCACATGTTCCCTCCATGCCTCGGCTCTCGACACTTCGTGACTTTTGTAGTTGCGACAAGGTCCTCTCAACCTCCAAACCTCCAAATATGTGAAATGCAATGGGGTTCCTGATCCAATGGTCCTCCCATGACCTAGATCCAATGGTTGTCTCTGCTCTTCGCTATTTCATGACTTCACAACTTGGAGCACCCAACTCTTGGGCACTCACCTTGTGAACCTCCGAATTTGTGAGACCCGAATCCTAGATCTCTTCGGCACTTCGTTGACTTCACGATTGCTGCCACCTATCCTCCTCAGATGGATGGATGTAATTCTCTCATGAATTTTCCACTCATGACTTGGAGCACCCGAATCCTGGGCTCTCACCTTGCAAACCTCCGAGTTCGCGAGATCCCTAGATCTCTACCACCTTTCCTCCTCAGATGGACGGTCCTGATCGACTCGCGACTTCGCTACTCGTGAAGTCGAAAGACTTCCTTCTCTTAACTCTGATGTTCGAATCCTTGATATGGACGATCTCATGACACGGGTCCTCTTTCAAATGAATGGCTCAGATTTCCTTGGGAATTCGCTACTCACGAAGTCAAGATGCTCACCTATGTGAGTCTTGGTGCCCGAATCTCCGAAATGGATGATTTCGCAACATGCTTCCTCCCACAGATGGACGACTCAGATTCTCTTGGCCTATCCGATAGTAGCTATTACTCCTCCCGAGATTTGTCACTTTCTTCCCAGACTTGGAAGAATTTTAAATTCTTAAAGGCCCCGACCTTTGTTGATATTCCCTACGAGCTCTTCACCTTGAGTCTCGCCTACGTTCTCAAAGATGCTACTCCTCCTGAGCTTAGAGACTCTGAACTCTCCCAAAGAGTCCTTCCACTTATGCACTCCTTGCAGCTATAGCTTCGTGCGTTGAAAGAAATACTCCTCCTAAGCTTGTCCTTCAAATCCTCAAGGGATTTTGCGACTTTTGTGCCTCTGCAGAGTCTTTGCACACAAGGTGCTACTCCTTCTAAGCTTCTCAAATACTTAGACCCCTAAGGGATTTTATCCTTTTTCTCTTTCTTCTGTAAATGGAGAATTTTGATGCCCTCCTGGCTATCTTTCCTCAAGAAACCTCTTGCTGAGTGGTTTAGGGTGTTCAACAACCCTACGAAGATCCTTCAGTGGATTCTTCCTTCAACTACAGAACTCAAAGAGTTCTCTTCCTGTGCCTGTCTGCACACTGACTCAATGCCTACCTGGAAGAGTTGTATAGAACTCCTTAGAGCTTCTATCTTCTCCTATGTACCCTATGCACCTGCTCAATTCCCTCCTGGCAGAGCTCTCATAATTCTTAGTGATTCTGACTTCAGTTGAGCTCACAACAAAGTTCCTCTTCCTCTGTGCACTCCTTGCGCTAGCTCAATACCCACTTGGCAGAGCTTTACAGAACTCCTCAAAGCTTCTATCTGCAACTGTGTTTCTCCACAACCTTGCCTCCTGAGGTGTTCAACAACCTCAAAGGTCTTCCTTCGAGTTAATGACTTCATATTTTGTGCCCACCTGGCACGTCTTTGTCTGAATTCACAGAGTACAGAAGTGCATTTATGCACTGGTATTCAGAGACCACAGTACTTTGTCACACCCTCCTGGCATGAAACCACAAAGAACCTCTCAAGCCTGAAAATCAAACAACTCCCTGCAAATGTATAGCATACATCTACAACATAAATTGAACACACACAAACATTCATTCAACACAGAAAATATGCAGGAAAAATTGTTGTTTGTATTAAATGGCAAATGCCTATTTGTACAAGGTGTTCCTAAGCATGGACTGTAATAAGGTCTCATCTCTTCTCTTTCACTCCTTCCTAAAACTATTACAGAATGAGATCGAAATTGATATTTTACATGAGGGGCTCTTCGAGCTCTTCCCTCCAATCTACCTACCCTATTCAATACCATTGAATGGGTTGTCTAGTCCACAAATCGGATCTAGATCTTAGCCTTCAGACATTAAAGGCCTACCTAATCTAATGCCTGCACAAAAGCACGGCTCCATGGCTCAACAACCTAAACATTAATTACATTCATAATTGAATTTGAAAATGAGGGTTGCACCTCTCTTTAGCCTTGAATGCACACGCTGACGTGCCTGGCTAGATGACATGGAGAGATGTTCCTGCATCATACTCCTCAGCTGCAAAATTCATGAGCTCCTGCTCATGAGCTTCCCATCTCAGTTGTTGAAATCCTCCTGGATACCAAACAAATTTCTGGAGCTATTCATCTGCTCCATTTCCCTGCTGCTTCTGCTCTGCTACTGCTGCTACTTCTTTCCTTCTACTCAAATTCTCCTTGCTAACAGTTTTTTTTGACCTAATCATCAACTTCCTGATCATCTCGATCACTTCGTCCAGCTGCTCCAATGGCTGGATCTGCTTTTGCAGTCTCCCTAGATGAAAAACTTTTCTACTATTGGGTAGATCATTGTGATCTCCCATGCCATCTTCATCTTCATCATCTTCTTTTGTGTCCTTAACTTGCCATCCTGCTACAAATTTTATCTCTTCAGTCTTCTCTTGATTGACTTCTTGTTCAGTCACCTTTTTTGACAACTCAACTTATGTCAGTTCTCCTGCTAGCTCTGGATTGTTTAGCCAATCCTCTAGCATATCTAGCTCCATCTCCCATGGAGTGAGTAATCTGTCTGCCTTCTCTTCGGCTTCTTCTGCTGCCAGCTTCGGTGCTGCAGCTTCCTCATCTTCCTAGCTAAAAGAGTCGAGACACTCCTCAGAATGATCATTCTCTTTTTCTTCTTGGGCAGCTTCCCAAGTCTATTCCAATGCTTCCCTGATAGTCTTAGCTAGCTATCCTACTTCTATTGTTGTTGCATCTGCAACACAAATTTCTGTCTCCTCTTGGGAAAATGGTGTCTCCTCTTGGGAAAATGGTAAGAATATATAAATTCCCCCAATCATCAGAAGATCCCTCAGATTCTCCGCTTTTGTCAGCTTCATCTGCTAATTCAAACCCACCTCTGATTTTATGAGACCCTCAGACAGTCTCATCTGCTTATCTTTTCCCACCTAGCAAATTGGGATTTCCCTGTTGCCCTCCTGGTAGTCTATGGAATCAACTGATCCCATCTCTGTTCCCTTTCCCACCTGGAAAATTGGAAACTCTCGGCTTCCCTCCTGGTAGTCTATGAGATCCTATAGAGATCTCAATCCATTGCCCAGCTAGAAATGTGAAATTCCCTAGTTGTCCTCATGACAGTCTGTGAGATCCCGCAATGATCTCAACCCTTTTCCCACCTGGCAATTAGGAATTTCTTCTTTTCCCTCTTGGCAGTGCTTGAGATATTCAGTTGATCCCAATTCAGCCTTACTATTGAGACTTCTCCTGGTCTCTGGTTTACATACCTAAACCCTTTTTTCTAGTCTGTTGAGGTTTTTAGCATACCTCAACCACCTTCTTAACAACCTACGCTATCTTCTAGCCATCAACTCCTTGATTGGCCATTTTTCTTTCGTCTTCATGGGACATTCATATACCCATCTCAACTTGGCATTCTGTTGCATCTGCAATGCAAGCTTTTCTATCTCTGCCCTGATGTCGGCAAGCTCTTCATCTATTTCATATCTTCTCATCAACTCTGCATTCTTCTTTCCAACGTATTTATGGCCTTCAGTAGCCATATCGTTGTCCCTGTCTGCTCTCCTGGAAAACCTGTTGTTGTCACTCTGCACCCCTGAGTGTTTTAGCTTCATCCATAGTCTCCCTGACTGTCTTCTTTGTTCTCCTCTTGTCTGAAATATACAAATAGAATATGAGCTATGATACCAAATTGACGTAGACCTATCAGCCCTCAGGCCGAGATCTGCTCATAGGATCATTCCTTATCACCTTTGAGCCGAATCGGCTCTTCCGATTCCCTACTAGAATCACGAAATATCGATCCATAGGTCCTTCGGGAAGCTCCGCTGTGCGAACACCACTAGGCGTGAGCTCCACCTTTCCCAAGTGACCATAGTGTTATGACCATGGGCCTAACCCAAAGTCTCTTGTCAAAATCTAACGATCTCACGAGTTCATGAGTCGAAGCATTTGACTCCTCCTTCTCCAATCTCAATACCCAAAATGCCAATACGAGTATGGCTCTTCCTCTGTCAGCACCTTCTTCATGTGACCACCCACTAGGTTAAGTGCTAGCTCCTCTCATTACTCACACCTTCGTGAGTTCATGGGTCTAACTCTCATTCCCTCTTGTTTCAATATCTCGAGTCAACGCTGGGTTGACTCCCTCCTAGATGATTTTCACTATTCGCAACCTTGCAGGTTGAAGCATCGAGATTTCACACTCTTATCTCACAAATCCTTGAGATGCGAGAAATCAACGGGGTGTTAAATCCTCTTTCTAGATGGCACGTGTCTACCTATCTATCATGTGGCCCCCACCGTATGGTTCTGCCACATGTTCCCTTCATGCCTATACTCTCATCACTTCGTGACTTTTGCAGACGAGATGTGGTGCTCTCAACCTCCGAACCTTCGAATATGTGAAATGCGATGGGGTTCCTGATCCAACGGTCCTCCCATGACCTGGATCCAATGGTTGTCTCTGCTCCTCGCTATTTCATGACTTCGTGACTTAGAGCACCCAACTCTTGGGCACTCACCCTGTGAACCTCCGAATTCACGAGACCTGAATCCTGGATCTCTTTGACACTTCGCTAAATCCATGATTGCTGCCACCTATCCTCCTTATATGGATGGCTGTGATTCTCTTGAGACTTCACCACTCGTGACTTGGAGAACTCAAATCCTGGGCTCTCACCTTGCGAACCTTCGAGTTTGAGAGATCCCTAGATATCTTCCACCTGTCCTCCTCAGATGGACGGTTCTAATCGACTCATGACTTCACTACTCGTGAAGTCGAAAGAATTCCTTCTCTAACCTCCAATGTATGAATCCCTAATATGGGTGATCTCGGGACATGTGTCCTCTCTCAAACGAACGGCTCAGATTTCCTCAGGACTTCAATACTCGCGAAGTCAAGATGCTCACCTCTGTGAGTCCCCGTGCCCGAATCTCTGAAATGGATGATTTTGCGACATGCATCCTCCCGCAGATGGACAACTTATATTCTCTTGGTCGATCCGATGGTAGTTGTTCCTTCTCCCAATATTTGGCGCTTTCTTCCCAGACTTAGAAGAATTTCAAATTCTCAAAGGCCCCGAGCTTTGTTCATCTTCCCTACGATCTCTTCACCTTGAGTCTCATATGCATTCTCAAAGATGCTACTCCTCCTGATATTAAGGACTCTGAACTCTCCCAAAGAGTCCTTCCACTTCTGCACTCCTTGCAGTTATGGCTTTGTGCACTGAAAGCACTACTCATCTTGATCTTATCCTTTGAATCCTCAAGGGATTCTATGACTTCTGCGCCTTTGGAGAGTCTTTTCACACAAAGTGTTGCTCCTTCTGAGCTTCTCAAATACTCAGACCCCTAAGGGATTTTATCCTTTTTCCTTTTCTCCTACAGATGAAAAATTTGGATGCCCTCCTAGCTATATTTACTCAAGCAACCTCTTGCTGAGTGGTTCAGGGTGTTCAAAAACCCTGCGAAGATCCTTCAGTGGATTCTTCCTTCAACTACAGAACTCAAAGAGTTCTCTTCCTTTGTCTGTCTGCACACTGACTCAATTCCCACCTAGCAGAGTTGTACAGAACTCCTCAGAGCTTTTATCTTCTCCTGTGCACCCTATGCACCTGCTCAATGCCCTCCTGGTAGAGCTATTAGAATCCTTAGTGATTCTGAGTTCATTTGAGCTCACATCAGAGTTCCTCTTCCTCTGTGCACTCCTTGCACTGGCTCAATGCCCACTTGGCATAGCTTTACAGAACTCCTCAGAGCTTCTGTCTGCAACTATTTTTCTCCACAACCTTGCCTCTTGAGGTGTTCAACAACCTCAAAGGTCTTCCTCTGAGTTAATGACTTCATCTTCTATGCCCACCTGACACGTCTTTGTCTGAATCCGCAGAGTTTAGAAGTGCATTTATGCACTGGTATTTAGAGACCGTAGTACTCTGTCACACCCTCCTAGAATGAAACCACAAAGAACCTCTCAAGCCTGAAAATCAAACAACTCCCTGGAAATGTCTAGCATACATCTACAACATAAATTGAACACACACAAACATTCATTCAACACAGGAAATATGCAGGAAAAACTATTGTTTGTATTAAATGGAAAATTCCTGTTTGTACAAGGTGTTCCTGAGCATGGACTATAACAAGGTCTTGTCTCTTCTCTTTCTCTCCTTCCTAAAACTATTACAAAATGAGATCAAAATTGGTCTTTTGCATGAGGGGCTCTTCGAGCTCTTCCCTCCAATATACCTACCCTATTCAATACCATTGAATGGGCTGTCTAGTCCACAAATCATATCTAGGTCTTAGCCTTCAAACATTAAAGGCCTACCTACTCTAATGCTTGCACAAAGGCACAACTCCATGTCTCAACAGCCTAAACATTAATTACGTTCATATTTGAATTTGAAAACGAGGGTTGCGCCTCTCTTCAGCCTTGAATGCACATGCTGACGTGGCTGGCTGGCTGGCTGGATGACGTGGAGAGATGCTCTTGCATCACTGCAACTCTGCTAAAGAGGTATGGGACAAACTCAAGACTATGTATGAAGTTTATCCAAAAGTTAAGCAGGTCAAGCTTAAATGACATAGAGAAAAATTTGAAAATTTGAAGATGAATGAAAAGGAAGATATTGCAATCTATTTTCTTAGAGTTGATGAAGTTGTTAATTCTATTAGAGGATTAGGTGAAGAGCTCAATGAATCCTTGGTTGTACAAAAATTATTGAGATCACTTCTCTTGAAGTATGATGCTAAGGTCTCTGCCATTGAAGATGAATGAAAAGGAAGATATAGCAACCTATTTTATTATGGTTGATGAAGTTTTTAATTCTATTAGAGGATTAGTTGAAGAGCTCAATGAATCCTTGGTTGTACAAAAAGTGTTGAGATCACTTCTCTTGAAGTATGATGCTAAGGTATTCGCCATTGAACAAACTAGGGACTTGACCAAAATGACAATGGATGAATTACATGGGTCTCTTATAGCATATGAAATGAGAATAGGTACAGAAAGTGACCAACCAAACAATGAAGCAACCTTTAAATCCATAAAGAAGACAAAATACATGGATGACGACCTTGATGGAGAAATAGAAAATTTCATAAGAAGGTTCCAAAAGGGAAGTGGAAGATACAAAGGTAAGTCTCCTCTCAAATGATTTACTGTGGTAGAATATGACTTATTGTTGAAAACCACTACTATAAAAAGGAAGTCTAAACAATAAAAAAAGTTTATACTGCAAGGATGATGACATTTCCTCATATGAGAATGATGAAGAATATAATGATGGATGAGAAGTCCTCTTCATAACCCAATAAACCCAAGATGATGATCACAAGAGTTATAAAGAAGAAGAAATCATTTCTGAGGAAGATTCAGATGAAGAAACTAACCTTGATTCCTTTTGGGGATACAAAGACAATGTAGAGAGTAAACAAGAAGATGAGAATCTTGAAAAGTTGAAGCATGTTGAAACTGAAAATAGCAATCTTAGAAACAAAAACATAATACTAAAAGGTGAATTGAGTATTTGTGAAGAAGAAAATTACAAGATTGAAAAGACCATTGATAGCTTGAAGGGACAATTAGAATATTATGAGAAATTGAAAGAAGAATTGGATCACACAAAAGGGGAGCTACTATTTACAATAGAAAGGTTGAAGAAGTTCGAAAAAAGCAATGAAAAATTAGATGAGATCCTTAGCAGTCAAAGATCTCCAAATGACAAGACAAGACTAGAATACAATGACAGTTTGAAGACAACAAAACAAGAGAAGGAAGATGACAATTATGAAACCAACACTCCAGAACAAGTTGAAAAACAAGATAGAAGACTAAAATTCAGAAGGAATGAGACATCAATAATATCATCTCCCATCATGTATGAAATAAATCATTATGAAGGATACTACAGAAGAATAGATCGTGAACCTAGATGCACCACACCATAAATAATATCACTTACTCCTAGGTATCAAAATTTCTTTCTTGGACATTGTTATACTTGTGGAAATTTTCGACACAAGGCAATCAATTGTAGAATCAATGAAAGGAATAACTGTGCAAGCTACATGAATGGTGCAAATAATAGATATGGAAATGTTCATAGACCTGTCAAGAAAAATTATAATCCATTTGACCCATTAATGGATCAAAATATTGTATGCTACAAGTGAAATAATCTTGGTCACAAAGCATGAGATTGTAGAGAGATGAAGGAACATAATCCTATGCCAAATGTACCTATACCAACTACAACATGGAAAAGGAAAGAAATTACACACAATGAAAATTTTTTAATAGCATTGGTCGCTAAAGAATGCAAAGAATAAGATGAATGGTTCATATACAATGGGTGCTCATTCCATATGACCAAAGATCAAAGAAAAATTTTCAGCTTGAAGAAAAAGGGTGCAAATGTTGCATTTGGAGATGACTCATTTACCAAAATAATTGGAAAAGGAACTATAAAGATTGGAAGTGAAAATGTAAAAGAAGGAAAAGTCTTATTGGTTGAATATATGAAACATAATATCCTCAATGTCAGAAAAATATCTGATCAAGGATACACTCTTACATTTGACTCCCAAAAATGTAAAATCAGAGAAAATAAATCAAGAAGATTGATTGCAACTGCAACAAGAAGACCGAACAACATATACATCCTAAACATGAAGAATATAGAGAATACAGAAGCCACACAAAAGGATTCCAAGGAAGAAAAATTCCCAAAGAACAAAAATAATGAAGAAGTATTATTGAGTGCCACATGTTCATGGGGAGCATCCCCAAAGAAGAAGTTCACCATATGCCATTGAACTCAGGGGGAGAATCACCAAAGAAGAAGGTCACATTATACCATTGAACTCAGGGGGATAAACCCCACCCTTTTCCATTGATTTAAAAGGGGGAGATAAATTGCCATTATGATGACAAGGGGAGCATGAGTGTTTCCATCAATGACAAAGGGGAAGATTGTTGGAAGATTGGTTGTTATCATTGATCTCAACCCTATTCATTGGTTTTGGACCCCAATATTGATGAAGGTATTTGGACACTAAGGAAAGTACACATGAATATACAACATCCATGGATGGATAGTATACATCATGTTGTTTCTGGTGGTAGGTGGCACATCATGTGGATCCTCATGGTTGAGGAGAAATGAATCTGTGAAGATGACAATGTAAATTGAAGCAGAAACTACATGTCGGCCCTATTGTTAAAATGAAGTGACATAAAGGGTATAAATTCATATCATTATACATTAATTTCATACACATAAGTTTGTTAATGAAAAAGGAGATATAAGTCAAATTTCAAAAGAAATATGAAGTAAAGAAGGCCAAATTTCAAGGGAGGTTGAAGTCTCTTGGTGATGTGTTCTAAGGTATGTTATTTATAGGTCATCTTACCATTTTTCCTTTACCTTTGTTTCTAGAATGATCCAGATGGTGCAATTTGGAGGGTATTGAGAATACATATCTAGGTATTTGTGGTAAAAATTTCAGCTGTTTATTGACTACAATTTTGGAGATACACTCTGTGGAATATAGGAATTTTGACTAGTCCTGAAGCTAGTCATCAACAAGTGTTCCAGGTAAAACAATAATAAATTCTTCATAGAGAATCCAAATGAAGTGATACCAATTTCATTGGAGCGAGCACTTTATGTAGTTTCATGTGTAAGAATTTCAGAATCTGATGTTAAATTTTGAACTCAGGGAATTATGTACAAGTTCTCTCTCCTGAATAAACCATAATTGAATACGGTCTACCATTTTCTCTATAACTCCTTTCTGGGGAGGATTTAAGGAGTGAAAATTGGAGTAGTTTCAGAGAATACATTGAGTAATATTATATATAGGATCAAAGTATTCCACGAAGTGAAGAATTGCAGAAGTTGAAGAAGTCTCGGGAAGCATTATCAGGTTCTATGTGATGGTTGGTTGATGGTGATAATTTAATGTAGAGTTTTATTGTCTCTCATATATTCTTGGGTGGAAAGAAGGGTAAAGGATGGAGAGGTAAACTCTCTCTTGATATTGGAGGATTGTATATTCCTTCTGGAGTTTTCTCCATCCCTTTATATTTGGAAGCTGTAGTTACCTTTGGAAGTCATTACTTCCCTTGAAAAATAACTATTGGTTATTTCTCATATATTTTGCATTCTGTATTGTGGTGTATTGGTGTAACTCTTCTACTATTGTTCATTTCTCATTGGATATAATTGAATATATAATATGGTTTAAGTATAAGTTGAAATTTTTTTAAATTGTACTTGATACCGATTCACCCGCTCTCAGTATCAACAATACCCTGAGAAGTATGAGAGTTTGTCACTCTACCAGTCTGTTGGTAAAGTTTAGCAATATTAGAAACTTACTCATGCCAATAAAATTAGCCTCCCTTTTCCTTCTCTCCACAATCAGATGAAAAACACATAGAAACTACACCAGGTAGACAAGCATTATCCCAAGAAGTATATGAGTCTGTCACTCTACCAGACTTTTGGTAAAGTTTAGCGCTGGAGATAGGAGAAAAGGTTAACTCCGTCGGGATATATAGTGCAGTATTAACATGCACATTAATTTAGAAGCTACTTCCTTTACTACTACGTAATGGGTCCACTGAGGTAAACAATCCTTCCCTCTCCCAATTCTCCTTTTCAGTCGCACCCATGGGTGCGCTCACCTCACTATCCATATAGGAGCTTTCAGAAGTCACTTGATCTTGCCACCCGAAGGTTATAGTAGTTGTGTTTTAGTAGTGTAATCTCATCAAAGAGTTATGGAACTGAGGTTCAGACAAATACTAATGGTTGAGAAGACAGGAATGCCAGGCCCATCAGTGTCTTCTAGCTAGAATATCGTCTTCATTCATATCATGTTATTATTATATTCTCATTAGTATGCCTGGTCTGGTTATTACATACTTCATTATGGGGTTAATAGTTTTTGATTTCCAGTTTTCACTCCCATCTAAAGTCGTTGTGTTATACATATATGCTCAAGTCCATTACAACATACTCATTATTCATGTCATTATGAGAATTGAACCTGGGTGGGGAAGATAACAATCATTCCTCACAACCATCCAATCTACACTTTATTTAACCTAAGACACAAGCAAATGGGAATGGATCACAAACCATTTGGTATATTGCATTTAATTAATCATGATCTAGAGATGATTCACAAAAGTAACCATAAACGTGAAACAATGAGTTATGAACTCATTGAATTATCCACAACTAAAAGGGCTTATAATTTCCAAGATTGTTGGCCCTTGGGTATGGAAGTAAGCGAATATTAAGGCAGAAAAGGTGAAATGCGAACTGCGTGGAAGACACAGTTACTGAGACTGGGTCGAAGTGAGAAAAAGAGCATAAAAGTGGGAGTGAAGTCTGAGAGAACAAGTTGTTGGATGAGGAGATCGAGGATGATAGATGAGCAAGGAAGAAAGATTGTGGACAACTCAGCAAGAAAAAGAATCCATCGTTGGATGCCTTGGAGCACTGGGTGAGAACGAAGGAAAGATAGGCTGGAGAAGCCATGAAAACACGAGTCAATTTGACCTAGGTTTTTGGTATCTAGGGTCTTGACACTTAGGTTTCAGCCTAAGATTGTTGGTGAGAGATTGTAATGTATAAATAAGATCCTAGATAAGGGAAGAGGGTTAGTTTTGAGTTTGTTGTTTGATGATATTATGAGAAGAGATTCTTAGTGAGAGTGAATCATTGTATAGTGAGAGCCTTCTGGTATAGTAATATCTTTAGTTGGGTGCGAAGATCAACCCTGCAGCTGGGTGTGCAGGGAAGGGAGAAAGAGAGAAAAGAGGAAGAGGGAAGATCTACTAGCTAAGAGCGTAGATAATAACTATATGCTTTTATCTTAATATATTATAAATGACAGTTTTGTGTGTGTAGCCCTAGGGAGAGGGTGAACCATGTATATCTTGTGTTATGTGTGATTGATGTTGAGTTCTCTGTCATTTGATATGATGCTATTGTGATATTGTGTTAGATCTGAAATATAACTTGTGCAGTAGGTTTAAGGAAGATAAATAATACTAGGTTGTTGTGTGTCATTTCTTTGAATCCACTTGCATTCCTTCTAGTTGTAGACACCTGTGTCCTACAACCCGCTATACCTACTTCGGGTGAGACTGCATATACCTCACAGGTGTTGCTGAAAGGACCAATAGTTAGGGCTTGTTGGTGTGATCTTGAGTATTGAAACTTGGTTCTACCCTTGTTCCAACAAATGGTTATGTTGCCAAGAACAAGGATGACTAGGACCTAAGAGTACTAGTAGTGTTATGGGCCTACATAACCACTTGTAAGAAGATGACAATGCAGACTCCATTTAAGTTGGCTTATGTTCTAGAAGAAGTTGTACCCATGGAATATTTGGTTCCTAGTCTGAGAATTGTAGCCTTTACAGATATGGATGACACTGGTGTTGTTAAAGAGAGGCTCGTGCAGTTGGTCGAACTAGAAGAACACATATTTATTGCAGGATACCATCAACAAGTTCAGAAAGAAAGAGAAAAGGCCTACCATGACAGGAATATCAAGAAGAAAGTGTTCAAGCAAGGACATATGGTATTGATCTATGATAGTAAGTTCATGAAGCATCTAGGGAAGTTTAGGATGTATTGTCTTGGGCCATATGAGGTTTCCTATGTTATAGAAGGAGGAGTTGCACAATTGAAGACTTTGAATGGAGAGTGGAAGGAAGGTTTGGTGAACGGGATCCAGTTGAAATTGTATTATGACAATCAACTACCTCACAGCTCCTTGTAAAAGTGTGAGGAAAAGGGTCTAGGTACCAGGTGCAGTTGAAACTAGGTACCAGACATAGAAAATACAGTCTTCACATATTGGGGAAGGAAAGAGATGAAAGCACAAGCTCCCCTGAGCAGTCTGAAGTCGAAGTAAAATGGAAAGTTCAGATTTAAAGTGCCTCGAGAGGAGTCATAGGTGAGTGTTGGTGGCCTATTGGCCCTTGGGTATGGAAGTAAGCGAAGATTAAGGAAGAAAAGGAAAAATGGGAACTGCACGGAAGACATAGTGACTAAGACTGGGTCGAAGTGAGAAAAAGAGTAGAAAAGTGGGAGAGAAGTTCGAGAGAACAAGCCATTGGATGAGGAGATCGAGAATGACAGATGAGAAAGGAAGAAATATTGTGGAAAAATCAACAAGAGGAAAAAGACACCGTTGGATTCCTTGGATAACCGCGCGAGAAAGAAAGAGAGATAGGTTGGTGAAGCCCTGAAAACGTGGGTCAAGTTGACCTAGGGTTTTAGCAACCTAGGGTTTTGGTATCTAGGGTTTTCACACTTAGGTTTTAGCCTAACAATGTTAGTGAGTGACTGTAATGTATAAATAAGAACCTAGATAAGGGAAGATGGTTAGTTTTGAGTTTGTTGTTCGATGATATTATGAGAAGAGATTGCTAGTGAGAGTGAATCATTGTATCGTGAGAGCCTTCTGGTATTGTAAGATCTTCAGCTGGGTGCGAAAATCAACCCTGTAACTAGGTGTGAAAGGAAGGGAGAAAGAGAGAAGAAAGGAAGAGAGATGATATGCTAGCTAAGAGCATAGATAAGAATTGTATGCTTTCATCTTAATATATTATAAAGCATAGTTATGTGGATGTATCCCTAGGGAGAGGGTGATCCACGTATATCTTGTGTTATGTGTGATTGATGTTGAGTTCTCTATCATTTGATATGTTGCTAATGTGATATTGTGTTAGATATGAAATATAACTTGCACAGTAGGTTTAAAGAAGATAAAGAATACTAGGTTGTTGTGTGTTGTTGCTTTGAATCGACTTTGCATTCTTTTTAGTTGTAGACACCTATGTCCTGCAACCCCCTATAGATACTTTGGGTGAGGCTGCATCTGCCTCATAGGTGTTTCCGAAAGGGCTAGTAGTTAGGTCTTGTTGGTGTGATGTTGAGTATTGAACCCTGGGTCTGCCCTTGTGCCAAAAAAAATACATTTAATGTACGAAGCCATGGGTTCCATGAGGTTTATTCAATAGGATCCAAGAACCCATTAGTATATAGATATGGCATAACAACAAAAGTTAGTTTAGTTGTTTTTTTTACCTTTAGATAGAACAAAATTTGAACTACAACTCGTATACTAGAATTGTAATTCTAGTTCCTTTTGATTAATGAAATAATGGTTCTAATAAACCAAAATTAGGGTTAAGGATTAGGGTTTAGTTTAAGGTTTGTTGAACAATTTTATTGTCCTAGATTAAGGGCTCATTCCAAATATATAACTTATGGTTAAGTCCCTCTTTCCATGGTTATAATTGTTACTAATGTGTTTTTCTCGATGTGCACTTTTGAATTTCATAGTTGTAACTTTCTTTCTACATTCTCATTAATTTACTTATTGTTTCATATTTTTTTTAATGGATATAACTTTTTTCTAGATGGTTTCTAGAACTAATATGTTTATTTAAACTGTAGCAATGCATGTTTTAGATATATTTTTTTGAATGGTTTTCTTTTAGCATTGACTTTCCTTATCTAGGATGCAATTATTTGTTGTGTTAGTTTTATTGCTTAAAAAATTATTTGGTTTTAATTCATTAGTAATTGAACATTATTAGTCAATTTTGTTTAGCTTGAGTGGTTGGAAATATAAAAAAAAAAATCCTCCCCATCTAGGATTGATACCCAATTTCTGACATTATTGGCCCTTGATTATGGAAATAACCGAAGATCAAGGAATAAAAGGCCAAATGTGAACTGCGACGAAGACACGGTGACTGTTACTGGGTCAAAGTGAGAAAAAGAGAAGAAAATGTAGAGAGAAGTAAGGGAAAGAAATCTATTGGATGAGGAGATCAAGGATGACAGATAAGAAAGAAAAATGGATCATGGACAACTCATCAAGTAGAAGAAGATGTCAATAGATGCTTTGGAGCACCACGTGAAAAGGAAGGAAAGATAGGCTGGCGAAGCCATGAAAATGTGGGCCAAGTTGAACTAGGGTTTTAAACACTTAGGGTTTTTGTATCTAGGGTTTTGACACCTAGGTTTTGGCCTAAGGATATCAATGAGCTATTGTAATGTATAAATAGAGGTCTAAAGGACCTGGGATGGGTTGGTGTCAAGTTGGTGTTATGATTGTATTTGTTTCTTTGTCATTGTGTGATCGAGTGAGTAATATAAAGTGAGAGAGAAGTGTTGAGTAAGAGATCCTTCTGTATTGTAATATCTTTAGATGGGTGTGAAGATCAACCCTGTGGTTGGTTGCACATGGAGGGAAGAGATAGTGAGGAGAAGAGAGAAGATCCGTTGGCTAAGAGCACAGATAAGAACTATATGCTTCATCTTAATACATTATAAAGAAGAGTTCTGTGGATGTAGCCCTAGAGAGATAGTGAACCATGTATATCTTGTGTCATATGTGTGATTGGTGTTCTATTCTTTGTTATTGATATATTTCTATTGAATTATTGTGTTATATATGATAGACAGTTATGTGGAGTAGATCTAAGATTATAATTGATCTAGGCATGTTGTATTGTTCTAAGTCTTAGATCCACTTGATATTCCCCTTGGTTGTAGACATCTTTGTCCTGCAACCCCCCCATAGCTTCTTTGGGTGAGATTGCATCTACTTCGTAGGTGTTTTTGAAAGGGCTAGTAGTTAGGGCTTGTTGGTGTTCTCTTAGAGATGAACCCTGGGTATGCCCCTGTGCCAACAAATGGTTCCATTGCTGGGACAAGAATCTTCTTGAGGGAATGTTTGCTGGGACAAGAATCTTCTTGAGGGAATGTCAAGGTGGTTTCCATCAAAGACAAAGATTCAAAAGTGGATAGAGGATCAAGAAAAGGACTTCATGGAATCCCAGAACAAGAACCCTAATATTAGTACAAAGGATTGGTTGGAGAGATATATCTTTACTTATATACACAAAATTTTCTTTGGAGGAATCCATTAGGAGCTATATGAGTGGCTAGCTAGGTTAGCGGATACCCCATTTGAGATCAGATCTAGACCTCCTGTGGTTTGGACATCGACGCTGATCAGGAAGGTCAAGAGAGTTGATAATGTTGTATCATGAGTAGTAGATCAATGGTTTGATATCACCATTGGAGGCTACATCACCGAGTTTGTTTTTGACAGAGTAGAGTCATATAGCCAAGCCGAGAGATATTTTCTCAAGGGACCTAGAGGAAACTTTTTACATTTTCTAAAGTTGAGGATCAAGATGTTATTGCATGAGAAGAACATCTTGAATATATAGCATATTTTTCATATTTGGAAGAGATAATGCTCAAGAATTCAGACAACAACAATGACATAGAGGCTAGACATACACATAGTGGGAGAGCATTCAAAGAAGTTCATATTGAGAACCTGTTCAAGAAAAACTATGGGGATGAGGGTTTCTACAGTGGAGAAGAGGAAGATATGATAGACGAAGAGCATTCAGAACCCGTTGGGACAAAGGAAGGGAAAGATGAAGAGCCTTGTTGAGAAGAGCCAAAAAATTTAGGAACTGTGCAAATTGTTGAAGTAAGTACTATTATCCCTCCTGTTGATTCAATAGAATTAAGAAACCAGAGTAATCCAAGCCACCAGAGCATTCAAAGAACTGTCACTAGTAGTCCACCACATACTCAGTTAGGAACCCTAGGAAGATCTATGGTAGATGAGATGAGGCACCCTATTTCTAGGGGAGATGGGTCTGAAGACCCTGATCAACACTGGTTCTTATGTGAATTCATATGGAATATTAAAAATGTCACTAATGAAGCTGTTAAAATAACCTAGTTTACTACTACCCTAAGGGATCGCGCACTGAGCTAGTACATGAATCTTGTCCAAGGACTTGCACAGCCTAATCCACTAAATCAGATCAAGAAAGTGTTGATTGCAGAGTTCAACAAACCTAAATCAGAATCATAATGTATTACAGAGATGAAAGAGATCAAGAAGAAGGTCATCAAACCTGTTTGCGAATTCGATCAAAGATTCAAGAGCCTAATCGACTGGTTGACTTTTCAAATCCCAGGTGAGCAGAACAAAGAAGGGTTCATTGTTTCCCTCTTACCACACATTAGAGTTCCTTTGATAAAACAGAAGATTGCTTCGCAGGCTGAGGCGTTGGAGATTTCCATGAAGCTAGAATCAACCCCTATGGGAGAATCTAGTTCAGGTATGATTCAAATCTTGAGTTAGCTAACCAATTTGTCTCTACAGGTCAAAAATATGAAAAAAGACAAGGGAAAAGATAAAAGAGAAGATATCTGGTGTGTCAGATGCAGATCAAAAGGCCATGAAAAGGAAGGCTATCCACTATTCCATGAATACTTGGCCTCTGGAGCTCTGATCCCTTTGAAGCAAGTCACCTTACCCTGGTGTGATGTATGCAGAATTAGACATCACCCTAGTGAGTGCTATTACATGCAAAATTATGTTCAGGCACCCAAAAATTTGTATTGCACATTTTGTAAGTCCATGGGACATGATGATAGGGATTGTAGGGATTACTATGTCATGCACGAAAGGTCAAGAGACATATACAAAATTCAAGGTGAAGTACAACAAGAAGGAAACACTACACAATGTAAATCCCTTGGGAGAGGAAACTTCAATCCTCACGGTGGATTCAGAGGAAGAGAAAGAGGAGGAGGTATGGGTCAAGGTTGAGGATAGATAATCTGTTATAACTGTGCATAAACAGGACACTTGGCAAGGGACTATCATAACCCTTGTACCACTTGCAGCTATTGCAAGTCCTTCGAGCATGTTATCGAGGAATGCCCAACATTGTTGGCCAAGCTTCAGGAAAGATGAGGACCCAGTTGAACCCACAAGTGCAACTGATATATGTTGAACCTCACAGAGAAGACCCTAGAGTTGTTGCTATCACCAGAGGATGCATTGTTATAGGAGAAGACATAATGACCTTAGGAAAGACTACAGAAGACTCGGGAGTCAGGAAATCTATAGAGAAGATCCGAACTTTTGATGAAAAGAAAGAAAGACAAATATTTGAGGCAAGAAAAATAGTTCAAAGCATACCAAGGCTCTTCATCAAAGAAACTACCAGAAGCCAAAGAATGTGGAATGCCTCTAGAATTTGATCAGTTTTCTTCACCTGGAGATGGAAAAGAGGCAAGTAAACTTGTAAGTTTCTTGTATACATTTATAAAGTTGATTAAAGAAGAGAAAACTATACAAGAAATGCAAAATTTGGTCAGACAGTATGAGATAGGAAGGGTATATCCCTTACTGAATAAATAAGTACATCAATTATCCAAGAAGAGAAGGACAAATAAGGAGTTACAATTGAATGCTCAGATTGGAGAATATGATATAGACTATGTGGTCCTCGACTTAGGGTTAGAGGTCAATGTCATGATGAAGAGAACTTGGGCACTAATGGGAAAACCTAAGTTGATATATTCCCCTATCAGGCTTAAGATGGATAAGAAGAATGCAGTAAGCCCCTTTGGAAGATTGGAACATATCCCTGTGGACATTGATAGAGTAAGAATGTTTGGAGACTTTGAGGTAATTCAGATAGTTGATGATAACTTCCCTTACCCTGTGTTGTTAGGAATTGATTGGGATTTCAATAATTCCACTGTGGTTGATTTAAAGAAAAGACATATGGCGTTTGAAAGAGATAGCCTTAGGGTCATTGCACCTTTAGATCCAGATAAAGGCCAACAATACATAGAACCTATCAGAGAAGAATACCATAAATATGATATGTAAAACATATACAAATTAATAGCCAGAAAATAGGATTACATTAATCCTATGATTGATGGAAACCTAAGCTGGAAAAGTGATATCGCAAGTTCATCAGATTCGTAAGAAGCATTGGAGAACTGGTAGAAAAAAATGTATGAAGTATCTACAAGGAGATGTGTGAGATTAACCAAATAAGTTCGCCAGCTCAACACAAAAGTAAGTAACTTGGCCACTTTTTATGGTCCGAATCCTTTAGAAGCCTTCTTAGTAGGTTTTAAAGCAAGTGTACCGACACAAAAGAGATTGTTGGCAATGGATGAGGCCTTGAAATACACACCAACAAGATGGTGGGGGACACACATAAACAACATTATAGAATGGGCACAATGTCATACCCTGATGACCACGTGGTTCTAAGCACAAGTGGAAGGCTGCGAAGTTATATAAACAGGTCGAAGGTTCCCAAAGGACCATGTGTGAACTTGTGAGGAAACCTTGAGAACCATTCCTCAAGAGAAATGGGTGCACAAGTTCATTAACACACTAGACACAACCCCTATCAACTGGTATGTTCAAGTGGAGTTGCGCCTCATCACTACAAATTGGGAAGGTATGAATCTAAATTTTGTAACAACCTTCTTATTTGAAAGTCAATATCCTTCATTAGATCAAGCGTTACAAATTGTAAGACAGAAAGTATTTAAAGAGGCCTTTAGCCCCCCTTTAGAACAAGAAGAGGACAAATGGATTGGGCCTCTGCAAAAATTGCAAGGCTATTACAACATCAATGATGATGAAGATGATGTTCCTAGGAAGTTGAACATCACAGAAACAAAAGGCCAAAAATATGTGGAAGGAACATGAGTCAAGATACCATTTATTGGATAGCCAATCAAGATCAAAAAAGTCAATATTGGAACAGAGAAGACACCGAAGCTTGTAAATGTTGGAGATTACTGGGATGTTGCTACTATTGACAAAATCACATAGTTACTACATGAATATCAAGACTTGTTTCCAACCAAGTTCATTGATATGAAGGGAATTAAAGGGCCTATGTGAGAGATGCGGATCCCTTTGAAGCTAGATGCAAGGCCATTCAAACAAAGACCCTATAGATTGAACCCTAAATATAAGGATAAAGTGAAAATTGAGCTCGACAAAATGTTGGAAACAGGGATTATAGAACATGTCGAAGAATCAAAATGAATTATCCCTATGGTGGTAGAAGACAAGAAGACAGGAGAGATCATTATCTGTGTAGATCTCAGGAAGCTAAATGATGTCGTTTTAAATGACCCCTTCACTACACCATTCACCAACAAAGTGTTAGATAATGTGGGAGGCTAGGAGGTATATTCTTTTACAGATGGATTTTGAGGATACCATCAGATCCGGATTGCCAAGGAAGTATATTCTTTTACAGATGGATTTTGAGGATACCATCAGATCTGGATTACCAAGGAAGATCTCCATAAGAACACATTTGAAAAAGAATGGGGATCCTACCAGTATATAGTGATGCCATTTGGATTGAAGAATTCCCCAGCCATATTTTCTAGGGTGGTGGTCGAAGCATTCAAGGAGTTTGTGCATAAATTTCTAGAAGCATATTTTGATGATTGGACTATTTCTAGTTTATTGAAAAATCATATTGAATGTCTAAGGCTAATGTTGGATAAATGAAGGCAGTGTCAAATTTCTTTGAATCTGAAGAAATGCATCTTCTTCTCACCATTCAAAGTGTTGTTAGATCATATTGTATGCAAGAAGGAATTGTTGGTCGATCCATCTAAAATTTCCATTATAGTTGATCTACCCCCTCCTACTTCAGTCAAACAACTGCATACTGCACTGGGACATACTGGATACTACAAGAAATTCATTAAAGAATATTCCTAGATTACAACACCCAGGGATAAATGTTTGAAGAAAGACTGTCAATTTAGTTGGACAGAAGAATGCCAGTAGAGCTTAAACACACTAAAACAGAAAATGGTTATTGCACCTATTCTTGTTTTCCCAGATTGGAGCAAGGAATTTCATGTGCATGTCGATGCATCTTCAATTTCCTTAGGAGAAGTGTTAGCAAAACATGGGGAAGTATATATTGAACATCTGTTAGCCTTTCCTAGAAGGAAGATATCAACTACTGAGATCAATTACACCACTATTGAGCGAGAGGGGTTATCCGTGGTGTATGCACTGTAGAAACTTCACCACTACTTGTTGGGAGGACACATTAAAATTTTTACTGATCACTCTGTGCTGAAATACCTAGTCAACAAGCGAGTGTTGGGGGGGAGAATATGAAAATGGCTTATGTTATTTAGAGAATATGACTTTGAGATCATAGTAAAGCCAAGAAGAATGAACAAAGGTCCTAACCACTTGTCAAGGTTGGAACATGGCAAAGAGCTGACCAGTTTGGAGGATGGACTACTGGATGCACAACTATTGGCCATTAGAAATATTGATGACCACTTCTTGAAGACTTTGAAGGGAGAATGGAAGGAAGGATTAGTGAATGGGATCCAGTCGAAATTGTATTATGACAACTAGCTTCCCCGCATCTCTAAGTAAAAGTATAAAGAAAAGGGTCTAGGTACTAGGTGCAGTTGAAACTGGGTACCAGACATAGAAAAGACAGTCTGCACAAGGAAGGAGAGGAGGCATAGAGCAGAAAGAAAAGGCTTCCCTATGCAGTCTGAAGTTGAAGTAAAACAAAAAGGTCAAATTTGAAGTGCCCCAGGACAAGTCACATGTGAGTGTTGGGGGCCTATTGACCCTTGGTTATGGAAATAAGTGAATATCAAGGAAGAAAAGGAAAAATATGAACTGCGCGGAAGAAATAGTGATTGTTACTAGGTCAAAGTGAGAAAACGAGAAGAAAAGACAAAGCAAAGTAGGAGAAAGAAATCCGTTGGATGAGGAGATCAAGGATGACAGATAATAAAGACAGATGGATCATGGACAACTCATCAAGAGGAAGAATATGTCAACAAATGCTTTGGAGCACTGCGCGAGAAGGAAGGAAAGACAGGCTGGCGAAGCCCTGAAAACGTGGAGCAAGTTGACCTAGGGTTTTAGACACCTAGGGTTCAAGGATGATTTTAAGGATCAAAATTTATTTTAAAATGTAGAAACCTTGACGAATCTTACTAATCCTTCATATGCCAACTATAAATGTTTGGAGATATTTTTGTAAAATTATTCAAATTTATAAGGACTTTCTAAAGTTTTTATAATTTGTTGGCTATTTTTATGCTAAAATAATTTTATCCTATATAATTTGGGTGAATCATTTTTAAAACAATGAATCATTTTTTGGGAAAAACCATGGAAAATTATCCCATGAGCGAAATTTAGTCCCTAAAATCATCCCTACTAGGGTTTTTCTATCTAGGGTTTTGACACCTAGGTTTCGGCCTGAGGATGTTGGTGAGTTATTGTAATGTATAAATAGAGGTCTAAAGGACCCGAGATGGGTTGGTGTCAAGTTGGTGTTATGATCATGTTGTTTTCTTTGTCATTGTTTGATCGAGTGAGTAATATAGAGTGAGAGAAAAGTGTTGAGTAAGAGAGCCTTTTGTATTGTAAGATCATCAGCTAGGTGCGAAGATCAACCCTGTAGCTGGGTGCGCAGGGAGGGAAGAGATAGTGAGGAGAAGAGAGAAGATTTGTTGGCTAAGAGCACAGACAAGAACTGTATGCTTCATCTTAATACATTATAAAGAAAATTTCTATGGACGTATCCCTAGAGAGAGGGTGAACCACGTATATCTTGTGTCATATGTGTGATTGGTGTTCTGTTCTTTGTTATCAATATATTTCTATTGCATTACTGTGTTAGATCTGATAGAAAATTATGTGGAGTAGATCTAAGCTGATAAGTGATCTAGGCATGTTGTATTGTTCTAATTATTAGATCCACTTGATATTCCCCTTGGTTGTAGACATCTTTGTCCTGCAAGACCCCCATAGATGCTTCGGGTGAGACTGCATCTTCTTCATAGGTGTTGCCGAAAGGGCCAGTAGTTAGGGATTATTGGTGTGGTCTTAGAATTGAACCCTAGGTCTTCCCCTGTGCCAAAATACATGTTTAATTTTCATTGGGAGATTAGGGCCGGGAAGGTACCAACAATATCATTCTCGCTAAGGGATTGAGGGTAGGACAAGATGTTGCTTGTTAAAAAAAAAATAAAAAAAAAATAGTTGCACATAATTCATAGAATAATAAAACACACATTAGGAAGACAAAACCTTGTGGCTTCATACATAGTGGAAAACACATCTAAACCATTACCATTACATATTGACAATTTAAGTGTGTCCTCAAGATTTCATGACATTAATAATTTCTATAATATTCTATCCCATCAATTTTTGGCATCATTTCTCAGGAGGTAATAAAACTATAGAGGATTGAAATTTATTAAATTAGGATTATACCTTCTATGGATAATGAAGGTTGAAACTCGACATCAATCTTACACTCATCTCTATATGGTGTTTTTCTACTTTAATATTTTTTTCATAATTTTAGAATGAATGCATCCATGTACATTTATTGTAAAAACATTCAAAATTTGATGTAGGGTTAGTAGAAAGTATTACATAAGAAGGTACAATTAATAATGATAAAAAAAAGGAACAAAGAAAAGTAATGGAAACCGATCATCTTTAAACCTCTTATCCCTTCCTTAAATATTTTATGATCTGTATTTTATAACAGGGTGAAGAAGACTTGTTACTGCAGAGGTTATTTGCAGCTCACATTTTAGCATTGTAAATCTCAAAGGGATGGACATGACTAGAGACAGAAAAATGATTGGGTCAGCTTTAAAACCCTTATCCCTTCCTTAAATATCTTCTCTTAACCATATTGACTTCTCGTCATTTCATACTACTATTATTAATTGGACATAGGGGAACCAACCCATTAGTTCACCATACCATCAGGGATTAATTCCTATCACCACCACTAAGCTCACTTTACCGACCACATATCCACCAGTTCACTAGACCACATGGCCCCGAAAACATTAACAATGCACCTCTAATTGTTTACTCTAGTTTAGTTTAACTAGTCATTGGGAACCAAGAATCATCCTTCAACATCCTTGTGTAGATATGAATCTCATCCGATTTAACTGACCACCAGACACTGGAATCCTCCTTTCTATTGGGTATGTGTTATATTATTTGCATGTGTGTGTGTGTTTGGGTGTGTCAGATATGACAACTGCATCTGACGATCCCTTCACCTAGAGCTCTATCATGTGCATTGGCCACTTTCCTATCGGGGTCCCAGGGGGGTGTAGGTATGCCCCCCCCTGGTTACATGCAGTGTTCGACAACGGGTGGTAGCCTAGGGTCAACAGGATTCGGGGCAGCGCCCCAAATTTTTTTTTTTGGGCGGTTTTCGCTATTTTTAGCGGATTTGTAAATTAATCCTAGATTAAGGGATTAGGGTTTTGGTATCTACAGAATACCTAAAAACATTGTATATATTGTATGGCGAATGGTGAAATTCGATATAATGAAAA
>CBVK0102237143.1:0-14566 GCA_900067695.1 Picea abies
CGAGATCTACACTCTTTCCCTACACGACGCTCTTCCGATCTCACCTAGTTTACATCAAAAATCCATTTTTACATAAAATTGACAAATAAAACCCTAAATTTATCTTTTTAGAGTGATGTCATGCCCCTCCTAAGGTGACGTTGGGCCTCCTCCTAGAACACCAGGCCTTCAAAGTGAAACGTTGGGGCTCAAAACCCCTCAAAAGTTGTCACACCTGCCAAAATAAGTCGTCCTCATGCCTAGATCCACAATTGGATGACATCAAGCCTCAGAATGATGATGTCAGGGGCCTTCAAGGGCCAATTTCATGGTGGGAGGGCAAGACCCCCCTGGGTCCAAGCCTGCCAAAATGCCTCTAGTGGAACGTCCTTCCTTTACTCTGGTGCAAGCCTCCAATATTCCTCTGCCTCTGGTTGGGGTCTCAGCATCCATCTGGTGGGATTTTATCCCTATGGAGGTTCGAGCTAATCATCTCCCCATATGTACATGTTCGTTGGGCATGTTCCTGCAGCAACAACAAGTACGCCCTCCATGGGCTCATAAGTCACAGGGATTATAGAAATGCCAATCACATCTAATAATCAAGTTACCCAAACATGTGCATCAAACCCCCCTTTACCTAGACAAAAGCTCAAAGACGTTATACTATTTAACAAGCCAGGTTTGGAGAGGGTCCCAGGATGTCCTATTGGGCTAATCCTCCTTAGGTGTGGGGTGTTTCCAGGTGAAGACCAATCTAAGTCATGTAAATGCATGACATGGTGTGGGGGACATTTGGGCAAGGGGTGCAGTGATAACAAGGAAATGTAGGTCTTACCTGTGGGTGCCTTTGTAGAGGGTGAGTTGCACCTTGTCATGGATGCAATTGCTTCCTAGCCCATTCAATGCCTTTTTACTCTTTGTCTTATTGTTTTTTCTTTCAAGAGAATAGCTGGAGGACACTGCCTTGGCGTGGTGACCAGTGGTGACAACGTGACCCACAAGCATTTCACGGAGATGAGATAGTTGGCTCGTGATGAGACCCCCTTTCTCTTGGCTATGCCACCAAGAGCCACTACCCTGGCGTGGTGACCAGATGAATAGTAGTGTCATACCGCTACATGCCCATGGACCTAATAGGTTGGCTCATGATGAGACCCCCTATCCACCAACTAGGTCTTGAGTTTTATTTTATTTTATGGGTCCCCCCCTTTTCTTGCTGAGAAGCCTTTTATTGCTTTCTCAGGGATCCCTGGGCGAAGCATCTCAAGATTTGATCTTGGCTTTTAACTTTTGCCAGCTACTTTTACCTCTCGGCCTTTAGCCCCTTCTTCCCACAAGGCAAGGTACAACCCTTACTAGCTTGGCAAATCCAATGCTCGAAACAATGTAGGGGATAGATGAGAGGGAAAATGATGAAAAGTGATAAGTATGGAAGGAATGGACGATGACCTTTCATAGACCCATTGAGTGGCAACTCTTCCCTAAGGGAACCAACTTGCTAGGGCACTCTGTCATCCCCCCCAGGTATGGACAAGTTAAAAGGCATAATTTCCGAGCAAACGTCATGAAGCAAAAGAGAATTCAATGCACATATTCAAATGTTTTGAGAATCAGAGTGACACATACCATGATACCCAGACTCATTACCTCATGGAGCAATACCCACTGCTACCTTAGAACCAGGCCGATGGGATGGATGTTGTTGCTGCTGATAGATAGGAGGCATTGAAGAAAATATGGGCCCTCCAGGGCCAAGCTCAAGTCAATATGGCTCTCGATACTCCATGTCTAGGACCTAAGGGCCTCGAGACATAATCTCCTTAGTTATCCCTAGGGTAGGGGATAACATGCTATTAACACTTAGTTAATGCAAACTACTTGTTTTTTCTTTGTAGACTTGAGATTGCACAAAATTCATTAGGGTCGAGTCAATGTGAGGAGTTGTGTAAAGTTGAAACATGAATCTTGAAATCCATCTGGAGTTGTTGACACAAAAACACTATTGAATCCTTTTAAGACCCTTGTCAGGTCTATGGAAAGACCTATGCAATTTATTAAAACAGAAGGACCCTAATCCACCCAATACCTCGAACTAATAAACATTATAAACTCTAGTGAAGGCCCCCCTTCAAGTCTAGAACACGAACAAAAATTCATCGATGAATAGCATAATCCTTGCTTAAGGAGACATGGAAGTCCATGCTACACATTGATTTGACCATGCATGGTATAGTAACCGTGTTGACTAGATGAGGATGTTGTCACCTTACCACATGGAAACATTTGATTGGTCCACTTGTGCTACCAACTCTACATTGTAGAGGCCATCATGCTAATGTGGCAGCCTAGAGAATACTATGTGGCACTTGATCCATGGCTTCATAGCACTAAGTTGGCATTGCATGCTCTTGAACTCACTCTCGACCTTCATGCTAACATGGATGCTAACTTGGATATTGTTGACATGATTGGGGATTTGAAGGAGTTCTTGCATTATTGGAACATAAGCTTTGAACTTTTCCCAAACTCCCATGAACCCCAATGATTGAAATAACTCAACATAATTTGTCGTTGGGTTCATATGAGGATTTATGAGATCCTAAAACACAAGGGTCAAAAATTTGCCCAACTAAGCAAACCCGAAAAATATTATAAAACCCAATTAAGGATTCATGTCAGGTCTATAAATAGATTTACGTAAATTGAAAGCATAGGCAATAAAATAGCCTCAAGATTAGGGACCCAAAACAATTATCCAATCCACCTTTCAAGTATTTGAACTCTAAAAAGGATCCCACCAAGGTTTGAACTCATGATCTTTGAGGCTAGAAAAAGATTTAATCGAAGTATGCTAGCCAATATGCCACCAAGCAACCATGATCATGGAGAGAGAAAATAACATATAAGAATTTTATCCAATGTTGCTTCTCCTTCAATCAATGCTCAGTTACTTAACCAATGTGTACACAAAACACCACTTCATCAATAGCATAAAGACCATGTGGCTAAGGATCCAACGTCCTTGCAAATGTCCATTAGATATGCAAATAAAACACATAGGGACTTCCTCTTTTTATGCACACAAAATCTTGAGGAAGCAGAGGTTCAATGGACCCCTTTCATTTTTGTTTACCGCCATTGCAAAAAATCTTTAAAAGTACAACCCAAAGGAAACCCCAAAAAATTGTAATAGATTTTAAAACTCAAAACATCAAATACAAAGGGTAACAAAAGTTGGCCCATCAAGCGAACCAAGTCAGGATTTAAAACTAAAAAATTATTGAAGACTCCTAATAATTGCAACGTCGATTGTTTGTCTTCTCTCTTTTGAAATACATGTGAAGCCTAATTTTTTTTAAATCGTTAAATCTTTTGAAGTTGAAGATAATTTATCTGGTGTTGCTTTCATGATGTGTGCAAGGGTGTAACTTGAAGTATTGTACTGCAAAGACCATGTGTTGGTAGATTAGCTCATGTTTCAAGCTTTGGACTTTGCATGGGAGTCATCCGCCCAAAAGAGTGATGTCGAGTAAAAGGAAGGGGATCATCTTCATTCTAAAAAATAGTCACTCGGTGTAGATCTACCATCTCCAGAGCTTCAGTCAAATAAGTATCGTTGGGATACCTCTTAGCATCCAGATCTTCCACGGCATCCTTGAGGTTATAATCAACATGTCTGAGGTTAGAAGAAATTACTTCCTTTATCTTCTTTGACTCCTTGGTTTCCTTGCCTTTCGTGCTAGGTGACAATTCCAGTGATGGGAAAGCTCTTTGATATGTCCCGAACAAATTGCCAAAAGTCTAGTCATATTGCACACCAATGTTGGGAGAGGTATTGTCAAAGATGGGGTAGATTCAAACATTGTTGGTTCATCAACTTCCTTCTTCTCAAACCTTTTCCTTTCTTGGGAGTCATATCGTTCAAATTGCACTTGGAGAATGTGGTCAAGGTCAGGAGAACCCATCCTCTGCTAAGGAGGAGGAGGAGAAGCTACTAACCTCTGGATTTGTATTAGCAAGAGTTGAATCTTCCTACTACCCAAGGTCAAAGTGTGGTAACCCCTAATGGAGGATTGTCTGAATGAACTAGTAGATCTGGAAGCACTAGAAGATTTGGGTACAACATGCTGCATGGAAGAGGCCACTCTCTGCTAAGATCTAGATCACTATAAAGGAGGGTGTCCGATGTGAATGGAAGAACTGTCCCAAGCCCAGAAACGACACTCTCACAAGGGTCTCATGGGCAGAAGTCCAGGGTCTACCCAAGATGTCACAGATCTAGAAGCTAAGGTGGAATTGCTCTCTACCTACCACTTTGTGCCTTTGTCTATGAGCACCAAGGAGAAGGAGGTGATCATCCTAGTAGTGTCCAATGGTGAGGGTGGTCTGAGTATAGATGATCAACGCCTAGAAGCCTCCCTCATGTATCAAGCCAAGAACCATTGATCTAGATATCCAAAGAAGATGGAGAGGGAATTATGGGAATCCTTGAAAACGTGGTGGTATCAACCTTGGACCTCATAATAGATGGGGTACCAAAAAAATGAAATACTCTTCTATCTCAGTCTCTTGTAGGTGGCAGAATCGACAAGCCATGTCCGCTCATGGAAAATGGTGATCGGCTTGAAGCCATGTCCGCTCATGGAAAATGGTGATCGGCTTGCACCCGAAGCCAATGAGAACCAACCTAGAATTAGCCAAGAGGGATAATGATTGCATGCATCAAGTGGCGAATTTTATAGGCTTGTTTGACAATGAGGTCGTCTCTCATCTCCATGACATTTACAGAGAGTTTATCCAAATCACTTGGGTTAACCTTCATGGTAGGTTACACACAAAGATGGCATTTTATGCTAAGCACTTCTTGGATCTTAGAGACGGCTTCATCATTCGACCACAGTATACGCTCCGCCACTGGGTACATGCTCTTCGCATTCCTCTAGGCTAGTTCAGAGTGGGCTCTCATAGACTTTGAGTAGAGATAGATCACCAGATTGATCAACCACACAAGATTTGTCAGTTATGCCAACTACAAGAGGTCGAGACTGAGGAGCACTTCATCTTTCGTTGCCCTATCTATTATGAGATTAGGGAGCGGTTTCATTGCTTGTTGAAGGGGCCTCAGACCCTCACTAGCTTCATTAGGTATCATGATCAGCAATGCTTAGCCTTATACATACAGGAGGGCCTTAGGCTCTGAGCCCATACTCTTCATCCTCCTAAGAGACCAGACCCTATTCAACAGATCACCTTCTTCTTCATAGTGATACCCTCAGGAAGCGACACTAAGAGACGGATCGACACCAACACAACTCCGGACTCCAAATTAGTGAGGACTAGACCCCTTCCCAGTAGACGGATGGGATCCCCTAAGCCTCGTCGATCAACAGACAATCTAGGCATCCCACCAATCCCCCTAAGGACATCCTATTATACTTAGCTTTCTTATTTCGACCTCGGATGGTAGGAGAGATGGATCCATTCCATGACAGGCCTATTTCATTACCTTTGGTTCCTCCTACACTGGGATCTTCTCCTACGGCACATCTTCTCTTCAGAGCAGGTCTATGGGCTCGGGGTCGAGGGTTGTTCATGTCTCAACTTAGATCTCACTCCCTACTACTATATCTTACTTCACTTTATTTTTTGCATCTTGCCTTTTATAAGAGAGTTTTGGGCACTCTTGCTTTGTAATGACATCATTGTACTCAACAGTCCCTTTGACCTACTTTTGTGGTCATTAGTCGAACATTAATAAAATTATCTTATCTATCCTATCTACATGGAAGGCCATCTTGGGTTTGAGCCCACGAGGTGGATCTACCCAAGTGACCTAAATGTACTATCTATAAATGTCCTCCCTAAGGATCCTATTCCACTCCTGCTTGTTTGGTAGGAAATGGCCAAGGATATCCAAGGAGTACCTAGATAGGTGAAGCCTATCCATCGAGATGCCTACTGACTATAATATGCGCGTAACCTCAATAAACCAATAATGGACTCACCAAGAGGACCCAGTCGAGGTAGTGGTAATGGTCTTCGAGGAGCAATATCCAAGGTAAGGGTATCACTCTCTATCAATGACCAAATCAATCATCTTCTCGACTAGAAGTAGTGAAACCAACATAAAAATGGTCTCAACTTGGAAAGGATGAGCTGCCACCGGTTAAACTAGGAACACATTGAAGAAACACAAACGAAATCTAATGGTTTGCAACAGCATCCAAGAGGGAAAATACTTCAATCTATTCCCGGACTCAAGGATAGGCACTTAAGTTAGGGTATGAGGGTCGCTCCTTAAATTGCACTCATCAACATGAAGGTGAATGAGCAAACAGGGTGTCACAAAGAACTCTACGATTGTGTGATGTCCCCTTCCACTTGATCGAGACGGAGGATGACTTAGTAGCCTAAACAACTCCTATAGGCTATAGTCAGTAAAGAAAAGGGATTCAAAGGGGGTTTATTTAATGTCACTTAGCTAGGAGATATTATGTTCTAAAGTGACATTAAGTAAAAAGGTAAATTATTAATTACTTAAACATTAAAAGTAACTTTTAATGTTTAAGTGAAAATAAAAAGGGGAATAAGGGTCATGTTTGATTTGGTTAAAAAGGGGAAAGATCTAGAAAGCTTGGAAGAAGAATAAAAGGAGGGGCAACCTTTCACTTTAGTATTATGATTTGATCTCTTATTTGGAGTGCTCTTGGATCCAAGGTTTTCGTTGAGGTTTTGGCAAAACCCTTCCATTGTTGGTTTGGTTTCGATGGTGCAACATCCACCCTATCTAGACCAAAGGGAGATCCATTCAAGATTTCCAATGGAGCTTCATCTTATTGCAAGTTATCTTCAGTCTAAAGAGTATCGACTTGCTTGGAGGATTTGTGGAGCCTTTTAAGGAGGTCAATATGGTTTATTTGCAGGACCGTAGTTGGAGGAGGTTCGTGTGGCTCCCTCGAGGGTCGATTTCACTCTTTTGCAAGGTCGTGGGCACGAGGAGCGACTGTGAGGGTTGGTGGGGATTCGATAGCCCATCGAGAGGGCCGCTATGGGCTATTTGGAGGGCCCAATCCTTCCCTATTTGTAGCAGCATGAGACTTGGCAGGTCCGCGAAGGTATTGGGAAGACCTGAGTCCTCTTTTTGCAGACAGAAAGGAATAGGAGAGGTCGTGGGGGCCTTTTTGCAGGTCGAGAGGGGTTTGAGGAAAGCCGCGAGCTCTTTGGACAGTGTCGTGGGAGTTTGAGCTGGGCCGAGGACCTCATTAGCTTAGTCGTGGGGTTTGGAGAGGGTTGTGTGAGGCTCGGAGAGTCTTGGAGCAATTTGGCATCATCTATTGAGGAGACTTTGGCATTATTCTAGGTTCTTGTTGGAGTTTTTAGTGTTTATTGTTGTATCACAGCTGTTGTAGTAGCCATTCGATATCTTTTATTGTTGTTCCAGATTCCATTCCTAATAAAAATGCCAATGTTGTCCCTTCTATTCTATGTGTACTTGCAATGTGTCTGATGAAATGTCTACTAGTATACACATGCAAACTATTTGTAGAAAGTTATCAATCAACATTGTAGCATAAAAACATATGAGTGCAAAGTATTTGACAAAATCACACAAAGAAAAATAACCTCATTGGGTAGTAAACATAATATTCGATCCTAGCGAGCATTGGGGATATTATAGTGGTATCGAAGTTGGTGATCTTGTCGAACTGTAATTACATTGATGCCTAGAAGACGGGGGCATGGAGGACAACCCTTCCCAGAGTCACCAGAAGAAGAAGAAATAGAGGTAAACCAACCAAAGTCAAGACAAGAATAAGTCATGGGAGACGACCAAGGTCCTTCAAAGGATATTGTGTGATCAAACTACTGAGTAATTTGACCAAGAGTTGGGATGAGGCAAACCAGAGATAGGAAGAAGCATCCCAGAGGCAGGCAGAGATGATTAGGAACCAGCATCAGACCCTAGAAGTACTCACACAGCTAGTGGGTCAACAAGGACAACCCGGGCCGAGTGGATCCCCATGAGGTAGAGTTCATACAGAGGGTAGCAATACCCATATTCTAGCACAAAGTGCCCTACTGACAGGGAGCAAGAGGGCACCTAGGCCATTATTGCCACAGTTCATTGAGGAGCAACCTACAAGTGCACAGGGGCAGCAGGGTCAAGATGATGATTTCACCACCTACTTCAGGGAGTATGAGGCATTGACAGAGGAGATCCAGGCAATCATGTCTTACTAGGACTATTGCAACATCAAACTCAGGAACAATCCTAGGGAATGGAACGGGGCAACACACCACCAACAGAACTTTGATCTCATGCGCAAAGTGGGGAAGTTGTCCATCCCATCTTTTGATGGATCTGTCAGGAGCACACCCAGAGAATGGGTACATAAGTTGGACATTTATTTCCAACTTAACCCAATGACAAAGGCAGAGGCAATTATATTTTCCACTCTACACTTGGATGGAGAAGCTCATGAGTGGTGGTACCATGGGATAGTGATATTGGGGCATGCCAGCATCACCTCTTATGAGGATTTCACTCAGAGGTTGATGGATAGGTTCAATAAAAAGGATCCTAAGATCCATTTCAGGCAGTTGGCACAGTTGATAGAGACAGGTACACCAGAAGCATACATCACGATGTTCCAGAGGATGGCAGACATGATGACAAACATCTCTGAGCAGAGGTTAGTGATGTCGTTCACTGAAGGGTTAGTCGAGCCCTTGAGAGGTTGGGTGAAGGCCTTCAGGCCAACCACATTACAGGACGTTGTCATGAGGACCCAAGATATGGCGGACACCATACCCAAGAAGGTACTAGCAAAACCCTTTATTCCACAGAAGGATCAGGTGACGAAGCCTTCCCAGAAGCCATGGACAGG
Source organism: Picea abies (assembly GCA_900067695.1). Classification (NCBI taxonomy): domain Eukaryota; kingdom Viridiplantae; phylum Streptophyta; class Pinopsida; order Pinales; family Pinaceae; genus Picea; species Picea abies. The sequence goes on from CBVK0102237143.1 coordinate 8,871, forward strand.
GAAGGATAGGATGGATGAGGAGACTCAGAAGGAGCTAAGGAGGAAGGAGATTTGCTTTAGTTGCAAAGAACCTTGGGAGCCAGGTCACCAATGTATGGGCAAATGCAAAGTACATTACATAGAGATGTTTTCTGACGAGGATGATGGTGAAGATGTGATAGCTCATGCACCAGATAGTGGACAGAGTAGTAGTGAGGTAGAACCAGAAGAGACCATTGCTACACTTTCAAGAGTTCCCAAGTATTACTCCTTCAAGGTCAAAGGCATTTTGCAAGGGCAGAAAGTTACCACACTGATCGATGGTGGGGCTACCCACAACTTCATTGATGCAACAGTTGTCACCAGGAGACATATCCCTGCAAAGGACTTTGAGGGGTTCGATGTGGTGGTAGCAGATGGGTACAACATGACATGTACTCATAGGATCAAGGGATTGGATGTGACATTGCGCAACTATACGTTGATCGATGATTTTATGTCGTGGATTTAGCAGACACCCATGTGGTATTAGGGGTACAGTGGTTGTACTCGTTGGGAGATATCCTCACGAACTATCAAGACATGAGGATGGAGTTCAGGGACAAATAAGGTAAGCGAGTTATTCTGAGAGGAATGTCGACAGGAGTTCCCAAGATTGTGTCAAGCAAACGCATGGAGGCCATTTTTAGACACGGGGACTTGGCTTGTGCAATAGAGTGCTTGATCACCATGGAGAAGCCATCACAGGATCGCCAGCATTATCATGTGGACATACAAGAGCTGCTTGGGAAGCATGATAGAGTGTTTGGGCCTCTGCCAGCAGAGAGACCACCTGACAAGGGATTTGAGCATGTCATTGAGTTAGAGGGGGGAAATCCCATGATCACCACACCATATAGACATCCGAAGAAGTTTAAGGACGAGATTGAGAAGGCCATAAAGGAGTTGTTGGAGATGGGGTACATCAGGCCTAGCTCTAGTTCCTTTGCTTCTTCAATGGTACTGGTGAAGAAGAAGGATGGCACAATGAGGATGTGCATCGACTACAGGGCGTTGAACAAGAAGACCATCAAGAACTAGTACCCAATACCCAGGATCAATGAATTGATAGATGAGTTCCATGGGGCGATGTACTTCTCGAAGATTGATCTTTGATCGGGGTACCATCAAATCCGGATCAGAGAGGAGGACATCCACAAAACAACATTCAGATGTCACTACGGGCACGATGAGTTTCTATTCATGCCCTTTGGGTTGAGTAACGCACCAGCCACCTCCCAATCATGTATGAACCATATCTTCAACAAGTAGTTGAGGAAATTCTTGTTGGTGTTCTTCAATGATCTATTGATCTACAACAGGACTTGGGAGGAGCATTTGAGGCATGTTGTTGAGATTCTCAACATCATGGAGGAACAATCATTGTTTACCAAGGAGGCAAAGTGCGAGTTTGGGATGACATAGATTCTCTATCTGGGACATGTGATTGGTGTTAAGGGAGTACAGGTGCATTAGGAGAAGATTCAGGAAAATCTTAGATTGGCCCACACCTAGATCCATTACAGAGCTGCAAGGGTTCTTTGGATTATGCAGGTAATACAAGCGCTTTGTGAAAGGATTTTCACAACTTGGTGCACCACTGACAGATCTCACCAAGAAGGGTGCATTCTGATGGTCAGAGGAGGCACAGGCAACCTTTGACGAGATGAAGAAGGTGATGAGTACTTGCTCCGTGCTAGCACTTCCAAACTTCTCTCAACCATTTGTGTTGGAGTGTGATGCATCCAGAGAGGGGATAGAAGCAGTGTTGATACAGAATTGACACCCCATAGCTTTTGAGAGCAAAAAGTTGAGGGAGCCAGAGAGGCTCTACCCCATTTATGATAATGAGATGTTGGCCATCATGCATGCATTGGCCAAGTTTAGACAGTACCTAGTGGATGGACGCTTTGTGGTAAGGACCGACCACAACAGCCTAAGGTACTTCTTGGAGCAAAAAGACTTGAGCGAGAGACAGCAAAAATGGGTAAGTAAGGTGCAGGCATATGGCTTCGACATTGAGCATGTAAAGGGAAAGATGAATGTAGTTGTTGATGCCCTTTCCAGGAGACCTGCAGCTTTCTCCATGACAAAGATCTAAGAAAATTGGAATTCCATTCTCTTGGTGGAATACTCCAAGAATATATTCGTGTGTGAGCTGATGGAGAGCATTATTTAGGATGACAGGTACAGAATAGTGGATAACATCATCTACTACAAGGATAGGATCTATCTTGTCCAGCGTTGCAAACATCGACATCAACAAAATATCATCGAGGGTCTGAAAATGAAAATATCGGCAACATCAGGGAAAATATCGGAAAATATCGTAAGAATGAAAAAAATACAAAATATTCATTTTTTTTTCAATTTTTTAAATATCTAAAGCATCAACAACATCAAATAAATGCATTTCCACATGAACATGAAAATATAACTGATATATAAAATGTATAAGATGTCTAGTAAACTCGAATACATCATAGATCAACACTGAATCATGTCCTGACTCTAAAGCCTCAAAATATAATAAAAAAATATAACAAATGTATCTCATCATCATGAGTCATCTACAATGAAATCAGATAAATAAACTAACGATTCCCTCTACCCCATTTACAGGAAAAGATGATGGCTCTAGAAATGGATTTTCCTTTAGAGGAAGAAGGGGGTTGGCATTGGACTCTAATGTCCTGTAGAAGAAGGAGCTAAACTCTGGTGTCCTCTACTGGTGCTACTGCCAAGTACAACTTGCTCTGTCGAAGTCCGTGAAGAAGATATATTCATGTGCATCCATATGAATCCAAACCATTATCCACAAATATGCAAAGTTCCTCTTGTAAATAGAAAGTAAAGGTGCATATAACCAAAATAGCATCAAGCGTAATCTATCTATAAACCAAAATACATCAACAAGAGATTGTAAATGGCCTTTAGAGTCCAAAATAAATCATGCTACAACAAATAACTACATATCATCAAAATCATTGCCTATATTAGGATCGTCATCATCAGTGTCACCCTCTAAGCATTAAAATAAGACAGAAAAAGCTTAACATGCCTAATAAATGATTTTACTTGAGTGAAGAGTACAATTTTACTAGGGTCATCATAGAAGAGTTCAACAATCAATGCCACCAACATCAAGGTACATAGAGGGCTTGGTGCTCTTGACTAATGTCAGTTCCACACCCTCATACATGATAGAATCTAGTGGAAATGTTGCAATATTGCCAATCTTGAAATCCTGAAAACCATTAAGTCAGTTGAATTTTGAATGGGACCTAAAATTCTACTTTCTGCATATGAAGTCCGATAGAATCTAGTGGAAATGTTGCAATATTGCCAACCTTGAAATCTTGAAAAGTTAAAACCATTAAGTCTGCTGAATTTTGAATGGGACCTAAAATTCTACTTTATGTATATGAAGTCCAATGAGGTTGGAACCACTCTCAAACATCCTGAAATAATTAATGGTAATGTTAAAAATTTAAGTAAAAGCACTTTTACTTTAAGAGCTTAATATTACCATTAATTAGTAGATTACTAGCCTCTTTATGTTTGCAAAATGACAAAAACAAAACTAAGTTTTCGGCTCTTGCTCGCCTCTTGCTCCTTTGCTCTCCAAACCCCACACTTTGTTTGCAAAATGACACTTTCAAAACAAAACAATCGGCTTTTAATTTGTGATTGTCTGTGTCCCTGCGACATTTTCCATCAACTCTCGATATCATCACACTATTTTCAAAAATATCGTGATCTCATCGTCAGAGGAAAATATCGCGATAATATCGTCGACCCTCAAAACGACGATAATATCGCGATGTCAATGATATTATCGCGATGTTGGTAACGCTGATCTTGTCCTTGAATCCATGCTCAAGGACAAGATTCTGAGAGTCGTACATGACGCACCACTAGCAAGGCACCCGGGGTATTTGAAGACCCACAGGCAGGTGAGGGAGAGATTTTCTTGGAAGGGACTCAAGGAGGATGTACTACGGTATGTGAGGGGGTGCATGACTTGTCAGCATAACAAGTCAGAACTTACATATCCTGCAAGTTTGCTTCAGTTGTTACTTATTCCAGAGCAGAAGTGGGAGAGCATTTCCATGGACTTCATTACAGGATTACCGAAGGTACAAGGTAGGGACTATATCTATGTGGTGGTGGATAGGTTGACCAAGTATGCGCACTTCTTTACCATTCCTTCAGAGTATAGTGCATTGAGCGTGGCAAATATATTCTTCTGAGAGGTATTCAGATTACATGGTCTTCCGGGATACATAGTTAGTGACCGAGACAACAGGTTTCTCAGTGCATTCTTTCAGAAGGTGTTCAGGTTATCAGAGATAGAGTTGACACCTAGTACTAGCTATCGTCCTCAAACAGATGGGAAGACAAAGATAGTGAAAAAGTGAGTTGAGGGATACCTCGAGGAGCACTATTATAATACCACCATCAGGATGAGTCCATTCGGGGCATGGCTACAGTGCCCCATCATTTGTGGATTTTTCATTTGGGGAGAGCAGGGCCCCCCAGGCCAAAGATTGGTTGCAAGAGAGCCAGGACAGCTTGAGAGTCTTGAATGAGAACTTACAAGTTTCCTAGAATCAGCAAAAGATGTATGCAAACAAGCACACAGTAGAATGCATCTTTGAGGTTGGGGATTTAGTCTTTCTGAAGTTGTAGCCATATAGACAGTCCTCATTGAAGAAAAGTGGCATAGAGAAGCTCAAGCTCGCTTCTATGGACCATACAGGGTGATCAGGAGGGTCGGAGAGGTGGAATATGAGTTGGAGTTGTCAGAGGGTAGCAGGATTCACAACATCTTCAATGTATCTTTCCTTAAGAAGGCGTTGGGACAACAGGTCACCACTTTAGCATTGGGAGAGGGTTTTGTGAGGCTAGGAGAGTCTTGGAGCAATTTGGCATCATCTCTTGAGGAGACTTTGACATTATTCCAGGTTCTTGTTCGAGTTTGTAGTGTTTACTGTTGTATCACAGCTATTGTAGTAGCCATTAGATATCTTTTATTGTTGTTCCAGATTCAATTTTCCATTCCTAATGAAAATGCCAATGGTGTCCCTTCTATTCTATGTGTACTTGCAATGTGTTTGATGAAATGTCTACTAGTATACACATGCAAAATGTTTGTAAAAAGTTATCAATCAACGGCGTAGCATAAAAACATATGAGTGCAAAGAATTTGACAAAATCACACAAAGAAAAACAACCTCATTGGGTAGTAAACATAATATCCAAGCCTAGAGAGAATTGGGGATATTACATATTGTGAGTGTACAAGATCACACATATAACACTCACAATGGTGAGGGAAAATGGTCACACTAGCAGTCGTATGGATTAAAGCAATATCCTAATCTCAATATGTAAAACTTATACCTCCACTCCCACTCATAAGCATGAAGACAACCAAACAAAGAGATCCGCAAAGGGAAGCACAATTGCAAATAGGCAATAGTTCGCTTGCACTTCCATCTACGAATAAGTGATCGAATACTCGCCCTTATCTTATGCAAAAGGTGATGGGGCATTGAGGGCCCTCTCCATTTGCATTAGACAAGGTAAAGGCAAGGGTGTTTGCATTAACAATTGCAATGGGTGAACACTAGGATTTCATAGTGGTGGGAGCAATTGCAAGTGCTCATGGCACT
>CBVK0102237144.1:0-25170 GCA_900067695.1 Picea abies
CTGGGAAAATATGCTTGCAACAATCCTCACAAAGATACAAAAGGAATATAATGCTTGCTACTTTTGAATGAAAGTGAATAAACTAGTAACATTCAGCAATATTCAGCAATAGCGCTTAGGTTCACAACTCTTCCCAAGTTGTGATGTGTTATGCAAAAAGCGACTTGCTTGGTGAATAAAAAGAAAAAACTTAGCTCACCACTACTTAAGCAAGGATAATCCCAAGTTGCAAGGATTTGGTAAAAATAAGGTAACAGCAGTCCTAACTATAAGTTCTAACATGAGGGGAAAGAGAGAGCATTGTTGCGACTTGGAAATAAAAAATAAAATAAAAAACTAAGCTTCTAAACAAAGTGATCCCATATGCGCATATGGGCATGCTACAAGGTCAACAACCTCCTTCGAGATACTACAAAGTCCAGTTTGCACAATTGCCTTGGAGCATTTTGGCTTGTCCATAACCAATCGTTGCCTCCTCATATGATATGAGGAGATTATGATCACATATTTGGGCAACCAATATGAGTGCCACTCTTCCAGTGGCATGATTTTCTAGTTCACAATTGATGAGAGCACTCATACTTGGTCGTTCAGAGAAAAACTTGATGACATCCTTACAGAATTTTTCTACATCATGGCTTCATTTCACACAGTGGACTTGCCTAGTAGAATCCATGATGGTATATCATCTTATCACTAGAGATCTTGCACACATTTACATTGATAATTGCACATGTAGACGATACACGTGATGGTAGTGTTACCCCTCATTTTGGCAGGGGTAACCCTAGTGAATTTCTTCACTAGGCCTTGTATTTTGAGCTTTGGATAGTTGGGATACTTGTTGATTTCATGGACATTGATGGAGGATTTGATGGAACGTTGGTTGATTATATGAATATTAATGCACCCTAGGGTTTGAGGACGACATTGGCTTCATCTTGATTTTTGGACATCTTCACAGTTCCCAATGCAATTCACATTCCCTAAGGCAATTCACACAACATGAGGCAAGTCACGGTTCCCAAGGAACTGGTAAAAACACTTTTGGCCTATTTTTACTTGCATGGATCTCCTCTTGACATGCCACATTGAAGATTCCAAAACGCCCTCTCATTTCATCACTTTTTGAACCATTTATTTCTTGATTTTGAGGGTTGTCAAAAATGTGTGGACTTAATAACAATCATTGAGTGATATTATGACTTGATTGTACTTAGAGGGGCACTTTCCATGCTTGATGGAGGTTCTTTGGTTGAGTTTTGGACATACTCACACCTTGGAAACACCTTTTGAGGATTCTTGAGCTTCTTTTGAGGACTCATCCACTTATTGGGGCATTTATTACTCTTTCCATGAGGTTGTTCCTCCTTTGGAGACTAGACGTTGGACCTTTCTTAGCTTGGGAGGATTATGCACCATGTTTTCGAGGAAACTATTTTCTGTTTAATAAAAATGGCGATTTTTTTAGTTTACAAAAAATCGTGATTTTTTGAAAAACTCGCCACTGTTTTGGAAAAAATCGCCCTGTCACAGATTAAAAGCCCGATTTGGTCTTTTTTTTATCATTTTGTTTTGCAATTGATGTGGAGCAGCAAGGGAAGAGGTGTGTGTTGGCCATCATGCATATTTGAGGTGTGCAAATGCAGGGTATCAAATTCATCCACAAATTTTATGACCCTCTTACGGTTTGGCATTCTCATGTCTTACTGACTTGGTGTACGTCCACTACAATCTCCGTCTTTGGATGAGGCAGATAGAGAAAGAGCCAGAAGTGGATGCCATTTCTTTGGACAATATTGATATATTGTGTAAATGGAGGGTGGAGGTTGAGGTGCCTCTCTTGGATGAGGCAACTGCATGGTTAGAGGAAGGGGAGCAGCGACAGGAGGAGGAGGAGGAGGAGCTTCATCCATACACCATGGAGGATGATGTGCCAGTTGAAAATGAAACACCACCTTCTACACAGTTTGGAGTAGCTAGTCCTCCATCCATTATTGATCGCCATATAGTTGATGCACGACCAAGACCTTTTGCCTCTAGTTCAAGGCCTAGCAAACATCCCATGATCTTTCCCCGTAAAAGGGGGAGAGGGCATTGATATCATATAGCTAGTTGCTAGTTTTGGGACATATACATTTATATATCTGATCATTGATGTCATTTTGTATTGGTTTCAGACTTTCAGTAACGACTTTGATGTATTGGTTTTTATTCAGCATCCACTATATCATATATATCATTTATTTATCCATATTTATGTTCTTATGTGTTTATATGATGTTGTTGCTTTATATATTGAAAAATGTTTAAAATTTTGAAAAAAATGAATAAATTATGTATTTTTTAATGTTTGTTGAGGTTTTTTTATTTTTTTCTAATTTTATCGCCAATTTTTCTGATCCATTACCGAAGTTTAGGACACTATGAGAGGCTCCAGGATGTAAAGTGTTAAGTATGGTGGGGAATGAAACGTTACCCTTGTGAGGGCCCCCCAATAGTACCCCTTTTCCCTGGGCGGTGACAACACGAGACTAGGGCATAGAAGCTGACCACAGAGGTGAAGCAAGGCAACTGACACAATTTCCCAAGCCAGTGATCCATAATCCAACTTCAACCAAAGATCCTCATCCACATGCCCGACAAATTAAACACAACACTTTGCATGAAAGAAGGATTAACATACCTCATGGTGACGATGGCTTACCATCTCCCAGACTCTGGGTTGCTTAGATGTGACGAGCCTTGGTTGACATGTAGTTGTAAATGTGAATGAGGGGGGTTGTTGGGATGCCATCTATGGATATGTTGATTTGATCATCATCATGGTCAGGATCATGTTCTCCATTGCGGGCCACGAAACATGATCTCCTCTAGTTTCCCCTAAGCATGGGGGGGTAACATGCCCCTTTAGTGGGGTGGCATAACTCAAGCATTATTATTTTTAGCTTTTAACTTTTTATAGTTGCAACTACCTCGAGCACTTTCGCTCTTTTGACTTTGAGGCTCTTATACATGGGTCTTCATTGCTTTGCTTAGGACTTTGATGAAATATTTATGATAAGTTAACCATGAGCAAGGAAAATATGATGAATGGTATGGAAGTGAATGGGAAAGATGGAAAGTATTAAATATGGTCGGGATATGAAGTACGCTACATTCCACCTAGTTTTCTAGTAGTACGACCTAACTCAAGAGGGGACAACACTTATCTAGAAGAAAATGATGACCCGCCATGGCATCCCCTAACAAAAAGGTGAAAATGTAAAATGTTATGATGCATTATTAGATTGCATTGATGTCCACCACGTTCACAACCTGCATAAGAAACATTAACACCATGTCTAAGCAGGAAACCATACATAAGACCATGTGTGAAAGTAAGTGTACCATCTATAAGTTCATATATCATCTGAGGTATATGAGATAGGAGCTAATATACCATGGATGAGGCATCAGGCATCTGAAAGCAAATGAGAAAAGCCCACCAAGAGGTGAGATCAACATATAGTTGAAGGAGAACATGGAAGAATGAATCTAAGTCTAAATGAAATCAGCAAGAGTGTTCATGTGAACTAGAACACCACACTGCTAGAAGGGTTGGTCTGGTACTAGTTGCCTATGCAATTTCCTCACATCATATGAGGGGGCAACAAGACAATTTCTCTCACATGTGTGCCTTAATGAGGTATTTGGAGCATTAGGAGGGAGTGGCCCTCATTCCTTGGGCCTAGATCCACACATGGTAGTTCATTTTTGCTATTTTCGGAGGAATTTGTTTCCTATTAAGTAGGTCGACCTCCCCAAGGAGGAAATTAGTCGCTGATTTGACCTCTTCTATTGCTATTTTGAGGAGGGCATCAACGTAGTTGAGCCATTTATATTATTCTATTGTGCATGTGGCATTGGTCCATCATTTTTATTGTTGTTGACTCCATCCTGTATAGTTGGTCAAATGATTTACTATTTTGAGCATAATTAGTTAGTGGTCTATTATTATTTATTTGGAGGTTGTTGAACTCTTCATCTATAAATAAGAACCTCATCCTCATTGTACTGTTGTTGGAAAGTAGTGGAAATAAAGCGTGTCATCTGTCTTGCTCTCGTTTGTGAATTCTTAGTATCTTTCTTGACGAGATTTTGTTCCTAGGCACACTATTGGATCTTGGTTTTCGCAGGTTTATGGATGTCAAAGTCAACACAAGGCTATGGGAAAGCAAATATGCTACATTGGAAGGGATCAAAGTAATCAGTTTCCTCCATATTGATCATTTCCCTTTGTGTCATTTTCTTTTAAGATTAATACATTAGACATTAGACATTACTTGATTCATTGTCTTTGTAGTTATTCTTTAAGTAGTGGCCACCCTAGGTGTTCCCTTCAAAGTAGATCTTGATAGACTTTTTTCCCCATAGGCTTGCAAATTCTTAGTGTCCAAATTGGAGCTGTTATAGTGCACATCACTTTGATTTCCTACAACTCTTGGATATTCACAAAGAACAAGACCTCATCTAAGATCGAGTTGACTCCATAACCCAAATGGAATTAGGCACTGATCTTCCCCTTCCCCAATCCACAAAAAAAATCAAAATTTCTCCTTTCAAATTCTGTTTCTAACAATCTGAATTTTCAGCTAGTTTAATCCTCAGATCAGAGTGTTATTTGATGGCATTTGCACTTCAATATCATTTTAACATGGCTGGTCGTTTTACAGGAGCAAATCATTATCTTTTCAAGTATTGAATTGACTTGATTTGCTCAATATCTAACCCCTTTGTTTGCTGGTTTTGATTTTCTGAATAAGGGAATTTAAGTTAGATCTGAATATTCATTAAGTAGAAGCCTTAAAAACAGATCTGACAAGTATTTTTTATCATTTAGAAGCAAATGATCGTTTTGCTAACTTAGATCTTTCAATAATTTGCTCGTATTTTGCCCGACACATTGCTGGTATAAATTTCTGAAGTGGTTATTTGATTTAGATCTGAAATTCATCTAAGTTTCATTATTCAAAACAGATCTAATCATTTCACTAAAATTTCTAAAGGGTGAATTGATACTTTAATGTGCTTGGATCTACCACGTTGATGCTTTGAATATGGTTGTTGCACACCTTTGGATTAAAGGCATTTTATGAGTAAATGTGCAATCTGGAGATTATATTAAGGAGGCTCATTCACAATAAATTCCTAAACGATTCACACTTTCTTAAGGTTAAATTTCATCTTTTGTGATTGGAGTACAAGTTGTTGAGTAACTACACTCTTTGATCCATATATTTCATGCAATTGTACTTAACCAATTCTAATTTCCATCTATAAGTTTCAGCACATAAGACCATCTAACTTGTTGATTTGGGATAAATTCACTAATCTTGTGGGATACATCTTGAGTCATTTTGCAATTTTGGTTTTATGATGGTACTATGAATGATCAAGTAATCTTGATTTTTAAAGCTATTAATTGGATCACCTTCTAAGTTGGGTCAACTCACAACATTTCAGCTTGCAATTTATTGTCGAGAATTTACATTCCATAAATGATTTGTTAATCATTCATGGATCTGCACATCCATTTCACATATGGAATTTACAACTCATCTTGGATGGCTAAAGAATTGATTTTATTGTGGTAATATTATCTTCACATGTAGATATGGCTCAAATCTATTTGCAAGCATTTGCTCACACATCCACTTAAGGAAATTCAATAAATCCAATTCACACTTGCAAAGTTTCAAGCACTAAAGGTTAAAAGAATCATTGTAATCATTGCTACTTATGACACACATATCTTGCACTTGGATAATCGATTTTGCTGGCATAAGATTCAATCACACCTTTGATTTGTTTTAAAGGGCATTTGTGTTCTTGAGTAATTTACATTTCTAGCACTTTGTATCTTTCAAGCAAACACAAGAACTGGATCATTTTATTTGGAGCAAATCACATTAAACTTGTTGCACATATTTAAGTGATTTGCACTTTCATTGAGGATAACTTGATTTCTGATTTTAAGTCTAGAATATAAATCATTAATCATAAACATAAATCAGATAATTAACTAAGCAATGCTCTTCCTCACTCCCTACAACGATTAGGCTTAGTTAACATTTGGGAAGCCTCCCTGGGATAGGAATAATTCTAAGTCTAAAGAGAGAAAGGTAAAGCCACTGAGGTGACAGTGGTGGTTTGTCTAAGTTGCCATTGGATTCTCATCACTTGTGCTTAGGGACTTTTGCACCAAGTGAGCATCCAGGTAGTAACACCAACCATTATTTTCTTGTACAAAGCTGGTTTTAAGGGCTACATCAACAAATTGTGCCCTCCGCATAGCAAAGCCTCTCCCTTGCCTTCTATGATATCCATTGCAGGTAAGACCAACAATTTTCATTCAAACAGGCTTACAATTTTCTCTTAACACGCAGCATCACCAAGCTCTCTTTTTGCTCATACAACTCTGATACAATCCATAAACTGTTAAAATTAGTTCAGAAATTCACTATATCATACCCAGATTTCAGTCTCCAATTAAGTCTTAACAGCCAAGCATTAAAACTTTTACTAGCTGCACTTAATGAGCAGAACACTAAATAATATAGTTCTGAAACTAAATCTGCAGCGGAATCATATACTAACAGTGGACAAAATACCCATTATGCACCATGAAAAATCTGAGTAAAACCCCAAGAAGAATAACACAGAAAAAATGACAGAATTGAGGAGAATGTTTCTTATTCAACTTTAGGGAAATTTCTGGGTATAACAGCAGCTTTATATCAGCATTTACATCTGTACTTTCAGTGTTTCTGAACAGAAAACAGCACATATATCCATTGTAACACAGTCTGAAATCATAAACTGACTTTCAAGACAACCTGTACGAACTGTACAGTCACTAACAGCAGATACAAATCTTGGTTTTTGTGCCCAGAATTAGGTACAGATTCATACCTCACTGTACGGACTTATTATCAGCAGAAAAGCTCCTAGAAATTCGTGCCAATACACAGCAGAGATTTCTGATCTGGCTGGAGCTGCAAGGCAAGCAAAAAGATGTTGTATGGCCTCCTCCAATCCGTACTGTACGGCCTCCGCTGATGCTGAAGCTTGTCTAGAGATGCGTGCCAATCCTCCTGGCTGCTGAAACCATTTCCCTCCAAGCTAAGAAACTTCCTTGGGATGTGTGCCCCTTCAACTTCCCTCAAGCTCTCCTCAACAAGTGTGCCCTCATCTCCTAATGAGCTGCCTTTTATCAATTTCGAATTGTAACTACTCTAACCCTTGATCTCCCTTAAGTGACTCTTCACTTACCCTTGAGATCAACCGTCACGATTTAATCATTCGTTGAGGTCACTTAAGTTAATAAAGTGACCGATAACATCATAAAGTCACTTTTACATTTCGAAATTAAAAGACTCAACTTTATAAAATTACTTTATAAAGTCACTTTATCATTATAAAGTCACTAGGAGAAAATTTGTTTGGTCACTTCCGCATGCTGAGCGGTGCCAATGCAAAAGTACCTCCAAGCTACCAAATCTCAACATAAACATACATTTGTTACAAATAACATTACTGATTTTGACATACAAGGTAAATCTTGCTAGTAGATGGGTGTCTACAGGTATTTTGTTTTGATTTGGTTTTGAGTTGCAATAAAACATGAAACAGATGCATGCTGCCCAATGCTCTAAAACAACTAGCCTCTTCCACAACACTACTAATATTTTTTAAGCTTGTTTGCGGGTTAGCATAATCAGAAAAAGAGGTAAGGTTGTTTTGAAAATTTTCTAATGATTCGTCTTTTGGGGGGGCAAACAAGAAATTAATGATATCTTCGTTTTGCAAGAATTGCAGGTTTTTCTTGCATGGAGTCGGTATCCAAAAACTCGAAGCAAGGAAAGCTTTCAAGAAAACACAACATACATATTTTATCCCTGTTATCACAGGATTTGTACTTGTGCAAAGCCCTCCACAAGATACCAACCTTGCGTAACAATTGAAAGTAGTTGTCACTGTCACCTAGACAACCATGTCCCTCATTTTAGTGTTGGGTGAAGATCCAACACATGGGAAGCTTCCCTTGTGACCTCAAGGGATCTTATATCAAGATAGAGGCAAGTCTATGGCCACCTATCTTGATCACTCAATGAGATAGGCTAGGTCTAGGAGAGTAGAAAGGCTAGGATGAATTTAGGAAAGGTAATCAGTTAACATGTGAGAGACCAATCGTATTCCAATGCATAAAATTGACAATTACCAAGTCAAACCAACTACTAATCACCTCTAGACACTAGCTATCGAGTAAAAATGATTGATGTTGTAAAATAGCAGCAGTAAACAAGTGCATATCAGTAAAGTGTATTTTGCAACAGCAACAAGAAATCAGCTCAGAAAAAATAGTAGTTATATCTTAGAATTAAGCCTTCAACGAGTAGATCAACATCGAATTGTTAAACAATGTTTCTGAGCATATTTCACCTCGATATTAAGTAAGTATTCAGCAATATCTTCAATCCCTAACGGCTGTAACATTCATTTATAACAGCAGAAATATTAACAATGAATCTCCAAGGCGTTGAAGCACAATTAACTTGCCAATGAAGTCACAAAACTAAACTAAGAGAGCAGAATTGAGATTGTTGAGTTGTTTGGTCATCACAATCATAAGAGACTAGTGTCGTTTCAGTTCCTTGGGCAAATGGAGTCATGCACAACTTGAAGATCAAATTAGAACTTAGAAGACAAGGAAAAGGTGAGGGAACAAAACCCTGGGACTATACCCTCATAGGCCTAGGACGTCTCCTTCTTTCCAAGTCACCTAGATTAGATAAGCAAGAGAACTAGGTTTTACACCCTAGGGTGATATCCACTCCTAACCCCTAGAACTAAACCCTAGCCAAGGTAAACCCAAAGGGGATAGCCACTCCTAACCCTTCAGGAAAACCTTGAATGCTTCAACAAGTCAAGATAGATAAATAAAAAGAGGGGGATCACCAACCTTAATCCCTCCTAGGGTTTCTAGCAAACAAGAACCTAGCATACAAGGTAACATGCAACAATAACCAATCTAAGAGAGAATCATCCACCATAGCATACCATGAACATAGCATCAGACTTGAAAGAAATCACTTACTAAGGCAAGTTGTTGCATAAGAAGAAACCCTAGCTTGATTCATCCACCAAACAAGAAGAAGCATCCACAATTATCCTTCAAAAATTGTGCACAAGACATCCATAGTGAAAAAAGAGAGAGATAAAGAGAACTTTCTTAGAGAAGAGATCTCACAAATGTGTGAGTTGTGATGTTGAGTTTACAAAATGAAGCGCTAGCCATTAAATGTGAGGCTAACCAAGCGCTTTGTCCACAATAATTCCTAAAACAACAATGAATCCATGATACTGGGTCGACCCCTCAACTAGCCTTTAACAATAATAAATCATGCGAAAAAATCAAAATAAGCCCTCCAAAGCCACACGTGTGGCTGACATCATGCTCCAAAAAGGTGTAATAGGCCTCCAAAGGCCACGTCTCGCTATCAAGGTGCCAAGTATGGTGGAAAATGACCTCTCCTCGTCAAAGGTCATGTCAATCAAAACCCTAGCTCATCAAAGTGGTGCCCCAATGGAAAACAAGCCCCAATCCATGACATCATCATCCATATTCTCAATGCCCAAGGTGAAAAGGCCAGCGCCCAAGGTGGAATGAAGGTCCATCTTGTCTATGCATCGTATCCAATCATGTGCTAGTGCAATGTCCTCCATCCAATGCCTAATAACCTCCGAGGTACAATGCCCGAGGTGTGGGCTTCTTGCCCATCTAAGTGCCAACATGATCATATCTGCAAAGCACAAGCTCATTTGTCCATCGTCCAAGGTCTAGAAGGTGTGAGATCCTGTATCGAAGAGAACCAAGTCATCAAGTGGCCCAACGCTCTGCACCAAACGTGCTATGTCCTGCATAAAGTGCACAATGTCCTGGGTGAAATCATAGGGACGTCCTCCAAAGACCATGTTAGGTGCACCCAATTTAGGTGCATCTGTCTTTGCATGGTATCCAATCTTGTGGTAGTGCAACATCCTCCATCAAATGCCTAATAACCTCTAGGGTACAATGCCCCAAGGTGTGGACTTCTTTCCCATCTATGTGCCAACATAACTGTATTTGCAAAGCACAAGCTCATATGTCCATCATCCAAGGTCTAGGAGGTGTGAGAGCCAAGTCATCAGGTGGCCCAACGCTCTGCATCACACGTGATATGTCCTACCTAAAATGCACAATGTCCTGGGTGAAATCACAGGGACATCCTCCAAAGACCATGTTAGGTGTACCTAATTTAGTCAAAAACATGGAATCAAGTAAAACCAGCAATCACAGGGGGAAATAGTCCTTAGAATCATGTAAAGTAAGTCATCTATTAACACAAAATCCAAATGAACAACTCTGATTGGGAGGGCCATCAAAAGAACCTATTAGGTGTGCCAATACACTGTGATGTCCCGTTCCCAAGAGTAGGCCAGCAGGGAGTGACTTAGTAGTCTATATGTTCCCGTAGACTACAGTCAGGCACAAACAGGGAACAAGATGGAGAAATAAGGAGCAATTGATGGCTAAACGATGAATTAAGCCAAAATACTTAGGAAAAGTTACTTAAGCCTAAGTCAACGANNAAAGCGCCTAGCTTAAGTGAGGTCAATGGTGAATTAGATTGGGAAAGGTATAAAGGGAGGAATTTGACCTAATTCCTCATTATGCATTGTTATGATTTGATGTTGAGAGTTCCCAGAGGAGGGGGAGAGCCGACCTTACTGTTTTGTGGATTTTTGTAGGAAACCACCACCATTGATTGGTTTCGATGTTGAGAGACACACCCTAGCCCATCGGAGATACCATCCAGGTATTTCACCGTACTTTTCAGGAGTATCCATTGCAAAGTGCGCAGCTTAGCCAGTGAGGGCGCAAGTTAGATTGAGGGTTTGGAGAGCTATACGAGATCCGTATCCAGATTGCAGTTTCCTTCCAACCCATTTGAGATCCAGCCAGGGCGCTTCTATTGAGCCATCTATCGTCAGATTCTGACGATGGAATCTTGCAGATCGACTCATTCATCCATTTAGGGCGCAGCTCTTCCAGACAAACATTTGGTGTTGCATGTAGAGTATCAAAGCAAATCCGGGCAAATCCTTCCAACCCATTTCCTTATTTGGCGAGACGATCGTTTTGAGCCATATAGCAGCAGATTTCGTTGGTGGAATCCTTTGGGGTGCATCCAGTGCCCCCAGGAGGTGCGCAAACCCCCCAAGAGTCCAGATCCAGTGCCTTAGAGACCAGATTCGAGATCTGGCACTCACCCTTTTCAGTCTAGAGGCCAGGGCGCTTCTTTTGGAGCAGTTTTCAGCGTATTCCGACGATCTGAACTCCCGGACGAGTTTTCCAGCTGGTAGCGGTTACCGTATTTCTCTGGAATCGCATATTTTTGTCGATCTATCCGTGCATGCATCAGATCTGCTATCATCTTCTGATCACAGGTATGTTTATGTTATTTGATTGTATTCCAATGCTGATCCATGAGATCTGGCTGACGTTTCTATTCTATATTTCCAGTAGGCTATTGTATTTCCATGCTTGAACCGTCTAATACATGATATTGGGCAGTTGATGTTGTTTACTTCTGCATGCATCCTTTATATGTTGTTTAAACCATAAATATGCAACATACACATGCAATAACCAACCTGCACATACAATAACCCACATGCACCTACAATAACCATCAAGATCTCAAACATACAACTGAAACGCATCCAGAAACCCCCAATGTATTAGATCTGCAAGACAGAATAATAGATCAGTAGAAAATATCTTGATCAGCGGGATCAGGGATATTTCAGTGGTATCAGAGCTTTAGTCCTGCCAGCCTGTGACTAAAGACAATGAATATAGCAGAAGAGCCAGATGGTCGTGAGCACGCAGGTGACGAATATGTCACTTACAACAGGCGCAAGGAAAGAAGGGATAGGCCTAACTTTCCTCCCTTCCCTCCCAGTTCAGAGAAAGAGGAAGAGGCACATAGAGAAGCAGAGAGAAGAGCAGAGTGCGAGGACGAGTGCGAAGCAGAGAGGAAGCTAGGTGACAGATATGAGCGACCAGAGGGCATTGGTAAGGGCCCCGTGGATCCAGATGTATCCTTCATGCAGGTTATCAATGATATGCTAGCTAGTCAGCGGACCATGTCTCAATCTTTGGCTCAGGCAGCGGACAGACTGGCTATGGTAGACATTCTGGGCACATAAGCCCCACATGCAGCACAGGGGAACTCAGGGGCAGGCAGTAGACCCCAGTCACTCACTCGCACATACACCTCTGCGAGTAGGATTCCACGTCCGTTGTTTCCCAGTTTCCAGAGGGCACCCCCGATAGCAACACAAATATCGATAGCACAAAGACCGCCCACTCATGCAGAGAACATTGCAGAGTATCGGAGAGAGTATGCAGCATTGGGCCATGACTTCCATCAGGATATGACCTTAGTCGAGTATTGTGGACTCAGACTCAGGAACCGCCCCAGAGAGCCGCAGAGGGGAGGACCACAATAGCAGCAGGGGCATAACATTGACTTCATTCGAAAAGTTGGTAAGCTCACCATACCTTCTTTTGACGAATCGTCCAAATGCACCGCCAGAGCTTGGGTACAGAAACTAGACACCTACTACAAGCTCAACCAGATGACCGAGTCTGAGGCCATCAGTTTCGCCACCCTACACTTGGAGGGTGAGGCACACGAGTGGTGGTATCACAGATTGGTGACATTAGGTCACAATCGCATCACCTCCTACAGAGAGTTCACAGAGAGACTCATGGATAGATTTGATAGGAGGGATCCAGAGATCCATTTTAGAGATCTAGCCCAGTCGAGACAAACTGGCACAGCAGAGGCATTCATCTCAGAGTTTCAGAGGGTAGCAGTGGCAGTGACAGACATATCTGGGACCCGATTGGTCATGTTATTCACAGAAGGGCTCACAGAACACTTGAGACGATGGGTGAAGGCCTACCGGCCTCATACCTTGCAGGATGCCATCCGGTGCACTAGAGATTTGGCGGATTCAGTACCAAAAACTAAACCCTTCAACAAACCCTTTGTACCACATAGAGACAAGGATCAAAAGAATCTTCTAAGGGAATGGAAGGGCAAGCCCAAGTTGGATGATGATACGCGACGGGAGTTGATGAGGAAGAAGCTTTGCTTCTCCTGCAGAGACCCTTGGGTCCCCGGGCATAGATGCATGGGGAAGGGACAAATCCACTATATTGAAGTGGAATCAGGCAGTGAGGAGGAGGATGAGGATACTCAGGCACCGACAAACAGTGATTCAAAGACTGAGACCACTCATGAGCCAGAGCAGCAGCCGAAGAAACCTCAGATACTGGCAAGGGCACAGCCCCAGGAGGAGGCAAAACCTCGTAGAGAGGTGAAAGGGGGAACCATCACCACCCTTTCAGGAGTACCCAGGTACAACACTCTCAGGCTCAAGGGCAACGCATGACAACTTTAGTTGATGGTGGGGCCACCCACAACTTCATAGATGCATCCTTAGTAGCCAAGAGGGGGTTACGCACAGAGGAGTTTGAGGGATTCCATGTGGCAGTGGTTGATGGATACACGATGACATGCTTGGACATGATCCCTAACCTAGAGGTCAAACTAGGCAACTACATCCTGACTAACACATTCTATGTAGTTGACCTATCAAATACTGATGTCGTGTTAGGGGTACAGTGGTTATATTCATTGGGGGAGATTGGGTTCAACTATCAAACGTTGACCATGAGCTTCAGAGACGCCAGTGGATCGAGAGTTGTGCTGAGAGGCATGTCTACAGGGGCACCTCGAGCAGTATCGGCAAAGAGGATGGAGCAGATCTTTCGTCACGGTGATGTGGCTTATGTAGCAGAATGTTTGATCACCACGCGAAAGGACGCAGAGGGTAGGGAGCAGTACCATCCACAGATTAGAGAGCTTCTGGGACGTTATGAGCCAATATTTGGGCCGATACCACCAGGGAGACCGCCAGACAGGGGTTTTGAACACATGATTGAGTTAGAGGCAGGGGCTACACCGGTGATTACAGCACCCTATAGGCACCCCAAGAAATTTAAGGACGAAATTGAGAAAGCAATCAAATAATTGCTCACTATGGGGCACATTAGGCCCAGCATGAGTCCTTTTGCATCTTCAGTCGTACTGGTACTGAAGAAGGATGGCACGTTACGGATGTGCATCGATTACAAAGCGCTCAACAAGACAACGATCAAGAATCGTTACCCCATTCCACGCTTAGATGAGCTGGTGGATGAGTTACATGGGGTAGTCTTCTTCACTAAGATTGATCTACGCTCAGGATACCATCAGATCAGCATCATGGAGCAAGACATTGAGAAGACAACGTTCCGATGCCATTTCGGACACTTTGAGTTCTTGGTCATGCCGTTTGGACTGACCAACGCACCAGGCACTTTCCAATCTTGCATGAACCATATCTTTAGAGGACAGTTGAGGAAGTACCTTCTGGTATTTTTCGACGATATATTGATCTACAGCAAGACATGGAATAAGCATTTAGCACATTTGGGGAAGGTCTTGGATATTATGCAGGCACAGTCTTTATATGCCAAGAAATCCAAATGTGAATTTGGCATGAGGGAACTACTGTACTTGGGGCATATCATCAGTGGGCAGGGAATACAGGTTCACCAGGAAAAGATCAGGGCCATTGTGGATTGGCCAATGCCCAAGCATCTCACGGAGCTGAGAGGATTCTTTGGGTTATGCAGTTACTACAGGCGGTTCGTCAAGGGTTTTTCACAGTTGGGAGCACCACTAACAGACTTGACCAAGAAGGGTGCCTTTCATTGGACAGAGGAGTCACAACAGACATTCAACAAAATGAAGGAGGTTATGAGCACATGCCCTGTTCTAGCCCTTCCAAACTTTTCGTAGCCGTTTGTCTTAGAGTGCGACGCATCCGGGGTGGGGATTGGACCAGTTTTGATGCAGGGGGGCCACCCCATTGTGTTTGAGAGAAGAAAGCTCAACGAGATGAAGAGACTCTATCGTATTTACGACAAGGAGATGCTAGCGATCATGCATGCCTTAACCAAATTCAGGCAGTATCTGGTTGGCAACAGGTTTGTAGTGAAGACTGATCATAACAGTCTCAAGTATTTCGTTGATCAGAAAGACCTCAGTGAGAGGCAATAGAAGTTGGTCTCAAAGATCCAAGCCTTTGACTTTGACATTGAGTATGTCAAGGGAAAAAGGAATATCGTAGCAGATGCCTTCTCCAGGAGACTAGCAGGATGTTCGATGATGGACATTTGTACCGATTGGAAAGCTCATTTGTTGGTGGAATACTCCAAAAACAAATTTGCTTGTGAGGTGATGGACGGACAAGTGATTGATGATAGATACCGGGTTCTTGATGACGTCATTTTCTACAAGGACTAGATCTACTTGGTTCTAGAATCCACCCTAAAGGGGAAAATTCTGAAAGTATGTCATGATTCGCCTACAGCAGGGTATCAGGGGTACTTCAAAACATATAGGCAGATCAGGGAGAGATTCTCATGGAAGGATCTCAAGGATGATGTGTTGAAACACATACGAGATTGCACGACTTGTCAGCAGAACAAGTATAAGCAGACACACCCCGTAGGGCTACTACAACCTCTACCCATTCCAGAGCAGAAATGGGAGAGCATTTCCATGGATTTCATTACAGGCCTCCCTAGGGTGCAGGGCAAGGACTGTATATTTGTGGTGGTCGACAGACTGACCAAATTTGAAAATTTCTTCGCCATACCCACAGACTACAAGGCCATACAGGTAGCAGAGTTGTTCTTCAGGAAGGTATTTTGGTTGCACGGGTTACCCAGGCAGATAGTCAATGATAGGGATGGGCGCTTCATCAGCGCATTTTGGCAAGAGTTTTTCAGATTGACAGGCACAGAGCTAGCCACAAGTACCAGCTACCACCCACAAACAGATGGGCAGACAGAGATCGTCAACAAATGGGTGGAAGGGTATCTGAGGAACTATGTGGGGGGGTAGCAACGCACTTGGGTGAGATGGTTATATATGGGTGAGTATTGCTACAACACAACTTACCATATGTCTATTAGGATGTCACCGTTCAGGGCATTGTATGGGTACGATGCACCCTCCTTTATAGAGACTGTGTTTGGGGACAACAGGGTCCCAAGAGCCAAGGATTGGGTGGAGGAGAGTCAGAGGATTCTTCAATCAGTAAGGGAGAACTTGCAGTCAGCTCAGAATCAGCAGAAGATATATGCAGACCGACACAAAGTTGAGCACAGTTTTGAGGTAGGGGATTTGGTTTTTCTGCGATTACAGCCATATCGACAATCCTCCTTGAAGAGGAGCGGAGCAGAGAAGCTGAAGCCGAAGTTCTATGGGCCATACAGAGTCATCAGGAGGATAGGCGAGGTGGCATACGAGCTAGAGCTACTGGAAGGTAGCAAGATTCATAACGTCTTTCACGTCTCTTGCCTTACAAAGGCTGTGGGACAACAGGTTAGCATTTCAGAGGAGTTGCCACCCTTGGATGAGGAGGGTCAGTTGGAGCTAGTGCCAGAGGAGGTACTAGAGCAGAGAGAGCGCAGATTGAGGAGCAGGATCATCAGAGAGTGCTTGGTTAGATGGAGGGGTCTACCAGTGGAGGATGCCACATAGGAGGGAGAGCATGTCTTACAGCACCCAAGATTGATGTTGCTTGAGGAGAAGCAATCTCGGGAAGGGAGGACTGTGATGTCTCGTTCCCAAGAGTAGGCCAACAGAGAGTGACTTAGTAGTCTATATGTTCTCGTAGACTATAGTCAGGCACAAACAGGGAACAAGATGGAGAAATAAGGAGGAATTGATGGCTAAACGATGAATTAAGCCAAAATACTTAGGAAAAGTCACTTAAGCCTAAGTCAACGAAAAATTAGAATGAAAAGGTGCTAAACGGGGACTTAATTAATTAATTAATCACTTTAGGAGGAAAAGTGTCTAGCTTAAGTGAGGTCAATGGTGAATTAGATTGGGAAAGGTATAAAGAGAGGAATTTGACCTAATTCCTCATTATGCCATTGTTATGATTTGATGTTGAGAGTTCCCAGAGGAGGGGGAGAGCCGACCTTACTGTTTTGTGGATTTCTGGAGGAAACCACCACCATTGATCGGTTTCGATGTTGAGAGACACACCCTAGACCATCGGAGACACCATCCAGGTATTTCACCGTACTTTTCAGAAGTATCCATTGCAGAGTGTGCAGCTCAGCCAATGAGGGCACAAGTCAGTTTGAGGGTTTGGAGCGCTGCACGATATCCGTATCCAGATTGCAGTTTCCTTCCAACCCATTTGAGATCTAGCCAGGGCGCTTCTATTGAGCCATCTATCGTCAAATTTTGACGGTGCAATCTTGCAGATCGACTCATTCATCCATTTAAGGCGCAGCTCTTCCGGACAGAGATTTGGTGTTGCATGTAGAATATCAGAGCAGATCCGGGCAAATCCTTCCGACCCATTTCCTTATTTGGCGAGACGATCGTTTTGAGCCATATAGCAGCAGATTCCGTTGGTGGAATCCTTTGGGGTGCATCCAGTGCCCCTAGGAGGTGTGCAAACCCCCCAGGGGTCCAGATCCAGTGCCTCAGAGACCAGATTCGAGATCCGACACTCACCCCTTTCAGTCTAGAGGCCAGGGCGCTTCTTTTGGAGCAGTTTCCAGCGTATTCCAACGGTCTGAACTCCTGGACGAGTTTTCCAGCTGGTAGCGGTTACCGTATATCTCCGGAATCGCATGTTTTCGTCGATCTATCCGTGCATGCATCAGATCTGCTATCATCTTCTGATCACGGGTATTTTTATGTTACTTGATTGTATTCCAGTGTTGATCCATGAGATCTGGCTGACGTTTATATTCTATATTTCCAGTAGGCTATTGTATTTCCATGCTTGAACCGTATAATACATGATATTGGGCAGTTGATGTTCTTTACTTCTGCATGCATCCTTTATATGTTGTTTAAACCATAAATATGCAACATGCACATGCAATAACCAACCTGCACATACAATAACCCACATGCACCTGCAATAACCATCAAGATCTCAAACATACAACTGAAACGCATCCAGAAACCCCCAGTGTATTAGATCTGCAAGACAGAATAATAGATCAGTAGCAAATATCTTGATCAGCGGGATCAGGGATATTTCATACACAAGTAGAGAGATATTTCCCGGAAGAACCCATCAAAGATATGTAATGAATGTGAGGTGGTCATGCATTTACCTCTAGGCATGGGGTCATTAACATGCAAGGCAATGTATGGGCTCACCTCCATGAGTGCCTTTGTAGAGGGTGCGCTTGGCGATAGAGTTACCCTTTCCTCGACGCTTTTTGCATTCCAAACCCCTTATTTGCCTTCTTTTATTTTATTTTATTTGCAAGTAGGTTTCAAGCATTAGCACTTCCTTTGCTTTTTACTCGGGATATATTCAAGTCCTTTTTGATTGATAATGTCTTTGTCCGCATTAGGACTAGGGCCGATCGCCATTAATGAGGAGGTAGAGTGTTGATATTATGGTAGCTGCGCGAGGTATTAACCTCCACATGTAACCCTGACAAGAATAGAATATTCCAAGAAGAAAGAAGAAACCCTAAAGCATTGGACATAACCCTCGAAGACAAGTCGACTAAAGGAAATATTTAATATTGAGTTTTTAGCCTCCAGAATGAGAAGTCGACCCAGATAGCTAAGGAGGAGCAGTATAAATACAGGACACCAGAGCTCATTTGACACACAGCTCGCAACTGCAGAAATTTAGTTGTGCGCAAGTCTAGAGAGTAGCTGCAGTTGCAACTACTGCAACTTGTATTTTCAATTTCAGTCTTGGACTCTCTCTTGGTTATGGTTTGGACTTTATGCTTGATATGCTAACCCTGGAGAGTGATACGCTACCTTGATTGGCTATTAGGACTAGGGTTTGCTTCCGAAATTATTCTCTGTCAAGGTTAAGGTGCTCGGGGGTGGCTTTGTCCTATGGTTGGGTGACAATATTGTTATATTGTCTATGGTGAAACGAGCACACCTATTTTTCTAACAGGTTATGGGCCCACAATATCTTCGGACAGTCTAACCGTTGGAAGATAGATTGGGAGGATTTTCTCAATTACAGTTGCAATTGCAGTCAAAGTTTTTGTTGCAACAACGAAACCCTAACCCTCTTGTTAAGGCACCTTAAGTGAAGAGCCTGACCTAATTCCTAGATAGCCTAGTGCGCCCTAGCCTAGCACACCTCCTGGTACTCTCAGCAAGCTAAGATGTCAAGTTTGAGTTTTTGATCAAAGTCAAAGGTTGACCAAGTCAAAGCAATCATGACTTACTCTATGAAGTCAAAAAAAAAGTTACAAGGGGCTTCGAACCTCAGAGCATGGAAGACAAGGATTGATCTCATCCTTGCCAAAGATAAAGTGTTAGATATCGTGAAAGGAAAGATCGTGGAACCACAGTTTGAAGAAGGAAAAGAGAAGGAACCTCAGAACGTCGCAGTTATGGAGAAGTTCAAGAACAATGACATCAATGCAATGAGTATCATAGTGGACTCTGTAAAAGACCACTTGATACCCTACATCTCTCATCTTGACTCATCTAAGAAGATGTACGATGCCCTTACTAACCTCTTCTCAGTTAGAAACTTTGGACAAGTAATGAGTCTGAAGAATGAGCTCTGTGACATGTAAATGAATGATTATGACAACATAACATCATACTTGGTAAGAATCTCTCAGTTAAGAGATCAAATACAAGCTATTGAAGAAAAAAATTCAGAAAAGGAACTGGTAAATATAGTACTCAATGGCCTTCCCAAGGCATGGGATGCATTTGCTGCAAGCATGAACACAACAAAGGAGTATCCCACATTTGAAGAACTTTGGACTTGCTATGCATAAGAAGAATCAAAAGAGAAATTCGGAAAGGAAAGATGATGATCAAACCTCACAACAAAGTTCAAGAAATTCGAGAATAAGAAGAAGTTCGACTCAAGGAAGAAACCAAATCAAGAAAAGGATATGTCAAAAATATAATGCTTCAACTGTCGAAAATATGAATCACTGTCCTGAGTTAAAGAAAAGGAAGGAAACACATGTTGAGATTTGGTAGCTTGGAGATACTTCTTCATTGGCAGCGCTCAGCATGTGGAAGTGACCAAGCAAATTTTCTCCTAGTGACTTTATAAAGTGATTTTATAAAGTTGAGTCTTTTTATTTTTTAATGTAAAAGTGACTTTATGATGCTTTGAGTCACTTTAATGACTTAATTGACCTCAACGAATGATTAAGTCGTAATCGTTGATCTTGAAGGAAAGTGAAGAGTCACTCATGGGAGATCAAGGGTTAGGAGAGTTACATTTCGAAATTGTTTAAAGGCAGCTCATTAGGAGAAGGAGGGCGCACTTTTGAGGAGAGCTTGAGGGAAGGTGAAGGGGCATGAATCCCAAGGAAAAGTGTTGGCTTGAGGAAGAGCTACAGCAAGGAGGGATTGGCACGCATCCCAAGAAGCATTGCAGCCACTAATACAGTCCGTACAGCAGCAGAAGAGGAGGTCGTACAGCTGTGTAAGTTGGTCGTACAGCAAAGGGAGGGCACAGAAATTGATGTTGTAAGTTTACAACATGTTGGCACGGATTTCTATGCAGTTTTGTTGAGATTTTCTTTATGTTCCATACAGTTTCCTTTTGGCACAAATTTCTATGCAGAGGTTGACTGTTAGTTGATTGGTTGTCCTGGGCCGTACAGGCTGTACAGACATGGCTGTCTACCTTAAACACAGTCTGGGACTGTTTGCATAGTGTTGTAACTTGCTAGAAGAAGAGAATGACTGTGTTTTTATGTTGACGCAGCTTGCTGATGTAATAGTTCTGATTTTACCTTAAGCTGAATAAACATTCTTTCTCCTCAAAACTGTCCATATTTTCTGTGTATTTCTTCAAGAATTTATGCACAGATTTTTGTGCCAAATGAGAGTTAATTTCTGCTGTTCATAAATTATTCCCGCTGCAATTTTATTTCAGAACTTGGTTAATAGTGCTTCAGCCCATAAAGAACAGTGCTATGGCTGTTGGATATTTATAGGAGGCTGAAATCTAATTTAGTCTAAGTTTGATACTGAAATAAGGTGTATTTTAACAACACACGAAGCAACAGTTGCCGAAGAAAAGGAACCCTCAAAGAAAGTCAAACAAGATGAAGCAAGATTTCTTCTTCCAAGTCCAGGTAACAATACTCTTCAAAGTTCTTGTACATACCATGTTTACATAGTTTCTATACATATCATGCATATCTATTTCTTAGAAGATAAGATGTTCAAGTGAAACAATACCTATGGAAGAATAACAAGATAAGGATTGCTATCACGATGACTACAAGTCAAGCAATACACATGAAAAGATGTAGTATGTTGACAATCCTTGGTAACAATTCCTGTGGAAGCTATTATATAAGTAACAACTGCCAGATAAGCCGAAATCATAATCAAACTTGAAGAGACCCAGAAGAAGTCAAAACAGAAAGAAGTCAACAATCAAGAGGAAATTAGAAAAAGACTTGTGACACTTTCCAGAAGGCAATAAGGATGCAGACGGAAGTGTGGACTCTCTTAGTTGGACGGAGTTGATTGCAGAATTCCAAAAGAAGAGCATGCATTCATGCATGAAGAAAGGATTAGGAGGGAGCTAATGATAAGCAGCACGTGTTCAGAAGAAGTCTTCTTTGAAAAGAAGCCTTAAAGTATCCTTGGTTGTCCATCTACATCCATGATCCCATGATGAAAGGAAGAAGTTGGAATCTTCAGGTCATGGAATCTATAGAAGACTCCATGGACCCAAGAGCTAAAGAGATAATGAGGAGGAACATGAAGATTCCAAGAAAGAAAGAAAAGCAAGAATAGCCAGTTATTATACCGAGAATCACAAAGACTATCAGCTTGGTTTGAACCCACTAGAAGCAATCAAGCAGAAGAAATGGAAGTTATGATAAAGAACAGTGTATGTAAGAAAATGTGAAAAAGACTTATGAATGGAAGCATTGCAAGATTCATAGGTTCTTCCAGAAGGAGGGAGAAGACTATGACAACAACTTGTTCCAGTAAACCAGATATACCTCTTGTAGTATCCATGGATTGGAATTTACATATAAAAGACTATTCTTCTCAAATAAAGCAAATTGAGAAAGAAGCTTATACCAAAAAGAGACCCATGTATGCAGATATAAGAAGCCTTGTATGGATTCAAACAACCTGATGCAGAGTATCTCATATACAGCAGAAGCGTGGTGAAAACTTTCTATGACAAAGATAGTGTATCAGAATAGTTACTCAGAAGTCTGGGATGATGGATTGCTAATCCATGGCAAACTCCCATGATGACAGAAGAAGTGCTACTTGGATATGTTTCAGTTTGATCCTTCCCACGATGTTATAAGCTAGCAGGAAACAGAAGTGTTGAATTTGACCATGATATATTGTAATGATTAGAGCTATATGAAGCCTTCAGAGAAAACCAGTGTTCCATGACAAACCGAAGTACATTGAGATCAAGCATGATATTTTTCGTGATGAAATCCAAAAAAGAGAAGTGGTTCTCCAATATATCTCCGTTGATGAGCAGACAACAGATATTTTGGTAAAGCCTCTGCCCATGATGAAAAGTTTGCTTACTCAAGAAACAAGTTGGGGCTCGTGGAAACGACTTCCTTGTTGAAAAAGGAAGAGATTACTCCCAAGTTGGGAGGGAGCACTGATGTGTTATTGATTTATGGACAGTCACTTTTCAGTTCGAAAAATGGTCCAGGATGAGCAGTTCCTTTCCAGTTCGAAAAGTGGTTTGAGATTTCTGACGGACAGGCATTTTCCAGTTCGAAAAATGGTCCAGATCGGACAGTCATTTTCGTAATGAAAATGGTTCGATAGATTGTTGATGTACCATAAAAAGTGATTCCCCTCATGGCCAGTGTGGGGGAATGGTCTATGACAATCATTCTTCTTGGCAGTCACTCTAAATAGTGGTCAAGTAGAATGGTCCGCCTCGTCAGTCAGTCATTCTTTGAAGTTCACAGTTGTGAGCAGTTTCAAAGAATGGTTCGTTTTGGAGGTTGGTGCAGGACAGTCATTTCCATTAGGAAATGGTTGGGACAGTCATTCCCTAGGGCAGACTCATTCCATCCAGGTTGCACTATGATTAGTGCCAGAGGAATGGCCCAGTTAGGTGAATGGTCCAAGTTCAGCAATCAGGGACAGGCATTCCCTAGGGCAAACTCATTCTCTCCAGGTTGCACAATGACTGGTGTCAGAGGAATGGTCCAGGCTCAGAAATCAGGGACAATTATTCTTCTATGCTTGAGAAGAATAGTCCAGATAGCCCATGGCTAATGTTTTACCTTCTGAGGGCAGATGCTCTTCCAAATCTCACAGATGTGAGTGGAAGAATGGCTCAGATGACTCAGTTTATATCATGATATTGTTTTATGCAGGTTGATATCAGATGATATGATTGTTATGGAGACTATAAGTCTCTGGACAGTAGATGTATGCTACTGTGATGGATGTGTTCCACTATTTGTGACTGTGTCACTGATTAAGTAGTCGTGTGCTACTTGGTGTGGTTGTGTACCACTAGATAGTAGTTGTGTACTACTATGGATAGACACAGTTGTGTTCTATTGAATGGCATTGTTTTGATTGCCATGTCGACTATCAGTAGTGTTGGAAATGATTATCAGCTAGATGGGTAGTCAGCGTGCTAATGGACAGACGTTCTCCAGACGGAAAATGGTCCAAGACATTTATTCTTCTAGGACGTATGTCTATTTTAGAAGAATAATCCTTGTAGCCCATGGCGTGGCTTCCAACATATGTTGGAATAGTTATTCTTCTAGGACATATGTCCGGATTAGAAGAATGGTTCTTGTATCACTCTGTGGAGTGAGTAACTTATTCAACATCATGCATGATTACTCAGATGGAGTATGGCTTTGAGAGATGATGCAGTTGATGCTATCAGATGATATTGATAGTGATGATGGTGCTCGTGATCTAATCATGAGATAGCCTTTATGGCTATGATGATGCTACCGATTGAATGGTATGTTTGTGCTCAAGATCATTGCTTTGAATACCTCCCTAGCTAGGAGGGAGTATTGATATTGTTGAGATATGGGTACCTTGGAAAGTGGTCCCCATGTGCTTATGAGTCTCTAAGCACAAAGGGAAAAGACTATCACCCTTGTACTTTACTTTATGATTCTAATTTCACTTTGACTTAGGAGATTTAAGGACTTAGGAGATTTAAGTCAGAAGTGAAATATGTCACTTAAGTCAAAAGTGAAATATGTCACTTAAGTCAAAAGTTAAAAGATCTAGAGGTAGTGTTATGTATTTTAAGTTATATTGCATGTGCTAACATTGAATAAAGAAAACACTTGCAAGGGCACCTTAAAAGAGCAATTAACCATCAAAACATTCAGCAGAAAGTTGGATGATTGTTTGCTGTCCTAAAACAACAAAAGAAGACAGCCATACAGTTGAAACTTAGAGCCATACTAAGGTCAAAGACAGACCTTAGGTGGCAGCCTCATAGCACCTCAGAAAATCTACATGGTATCAAAGCCAAAGGTGGCTTAGACTTGCTGATTTTGGAGCACTTTTGTGGGCAGTTTGGTGAGGTTTTATATCAGATTTGTTGGTTGTTTTGGACAGCAGGTTTTCAGTCCAAAACAGTGAGTAAACTTCAGATCTGAAGGTATCTCACATTCAATGCCAGTTGGACAGCTCAAGGCAGATTTTGGATAGCTAGTTGACAGTGTTTGTGGACAGTTGAGGGCACATTTGTTGGGCTGATTTTTTACACTTGTGGACAGCCTCTTTTCACACCTGCGTGGCCAGGAGTGAGGCTGTAGAGTGCGACCTCTTTTCACACCTACTGATTAGGAGTGAGGTCGGGGTTTCGCTTGCTTCTTTTCACACCTGTGTTGACAGGAGTGAGGCAATGTTCCTTTACATTGGGAGCATCAGAGTGAGCATAGTGGTGAGATCGGAAGAG